>DWNK01000455.1:0-11614 GCA_018250315.1 Hyalothyrus neleus pemphigargyra | reverse complement strand
GTGAGGTGGTCCATAGATTATGAATGACAACTAGTAATAATGATAGCAAAAAAAAAAGAAATACAATGAGATAAATTTGCCTTGCAAAATTGCCTTCAGAAACCGATACGTTTAAAATATAAATGTGTGAATACAGAACAGGTTTAGTGGTGATAAAATTTTGCAAGTTCTAATGATAAATCAGAACACCTTCATAATGGGGACGAATTCCGAATTTCCTATACACAAAACACTTTTCGGTATTTTAATTAGCGGTCCGCTAATTTTGTCGCGGCAAGAAATCGCCGACTGAAAGCCGTCGGCGGAATTTCGCTGTCGCGTACAAGCGATAAATCTTCGCTTTGCCTTTCGCGTGTCCGTTGTGCATGTGTGAATGTGTGTATATCGGTGTGTATGTTACCTTCATTTATCCAGCAGGTGAATAAGATCGAGATCCCGAATCAATTTTTTTTTTTTAAGGCAGATGGGCAGCTGATTAGAATTGGAACCAATGAATTCATCGCTTAAGTATCCACTACAAATTTTAACAAAGATAAAACACCAGTTCCATATGAAGTCGAAGACAATGTTAAAAAATTGCAATTGAAATTTTTTTTGATAAAAAGTGAACTCGAATTTCACCAGGTGGTAGTCGTCTTCAGGAACTTATGTTTTTCATGGAGTAGATTGCATATATTCAAGACAGTGACCACTTACTATTAGGTGAACCGCGTTAACGTGTACTACTTCAATATTAAAAAAGAATCGAACTCAGTAGCACGTCTGTAGAGAAACCTTCCTAGTTCGTTGAATATAGCTTAAAATATAGAGAATCGATGAGAAATAACCAGCTATTTAAAGGCTCCCTTATCTGTATATCTCGGTACCATAAAGGATTGTTCAAGTTTTTGTGCCCGATAAATGCCGCCGAGCCATCTTCAAAACGTTTTTTGCCTGCGCTCCGCAAGTCCCCGCCTGATGCTTCCCTCATTAATTACGAATTATGAAATCCTCCCGCAATATCAAATCTAAAGCACCGTGCAGGCTTTACGTGTACGCAATACGTATGAAAGGGAGTGAAAAATAATGGGTTGGGCTTGCAAATGAACGGCGTAAATCCGAGTTCTTGCATTACCAGATTCTTGAAAGGGGACACTAGATTTCCATGTCCGGTAGTGCGCCTGAGAGCCAGATCCCCCCTTCCTTTCTTAATTTCACGGTTTGCTCTGTGTATTGTTCTGCCACCTTTATGAAAGATCAGTCACAGATGTGTTTTTATCCAGCGCCGTTACGTCAAAGCAATATTTCATCAAGAAGAGCTTTTGTGTAAATTTAGCGTTAATTAATCAATCCTAAAAGCTTAAACGAATTAGACAATGCTCATATGCGTACATATAAAAATATTTTAACATAAATGTGTGCCCTGAATTTATCTATACAGCCTCCGCTACGTGAGGTACGCCGCGGGCTCTTTGGGTTTTTGGATCGTTAGGCAATTAGGGACTGGAAGTGACACCAGATTTGAATATTATTTTTGATATCTAAGCAGCACAATCAAGTAATCAAGCGTTTTTACCGCGCATGAATGTGGAATAAACTTCCTTTTGAGGTATTCCCGTAACACTATATGGGTCTCTTAAAAATTGGAACAAAATCTGGCGACTCCTCTGGTGTTGCAAGCGGTCGTACTACGTAAAATAACCTGGTGGTTCTACCTAGTCTAAGTTTAATCAAGATAAAAAAAAACATGCAGGTACTCTCGTTAATGATCAGCAAATCGTACATCGTCACCCATTACTGTCCCATGTTCGACGTTCTCAGAATCAAAACATATTTTTTTTACAATTCACGAAAAACTGCTGCTTCAAAAATTTCCGAATAGATCACATTTCTTCAAAAAGATATATAAAAAAGTATGCCTGATATACTTACTTTATTAATTCATATTATATCAATGAGTTAATTTTTTTGTTTTGATTTCATGACTTAGCTAGGCTCTGTGCGCAACTTCGCTCACCTTAAAATATTAAAATGCCAATGCCAAAAAATAATATTTTTATTTATTTATAAAAAGTATCCTACATGGTTCTCGAAGGCATAAACTATACCTTTATACAAAGTAATATTTACCTACTATACCTTTCAAATTGCGATTGCTACTGTGCAAGCTTGAATGTCGTGTCCAGTTACAGTTTATTCCCTGTAACCGCCATTTGAATGTATGGTGAAGCGTCATTATTTATGGCGTGTATGGAAATGTGCCGTGCTAAATGGGATCGTAATGTTTGATCGTTTCATGATAAAACGAAACGTTGTCCGGTGGCCGTTTCTCTTTATGTTTGACTTTCATTCGATTTGAAGTGATGAATGTTTAGGTTGCGCTTTGTGCAATGTGTTTTACATGCTTTTGTTTATTTGCGCTATTGCTGGCGGTAAGTATCGACCGTGTTTCTTGCGAATTGTGTTCGGTAATCCACTTAAACATCTTCCGTCCACCTTTTCCATCCTGTTGCGGTGCTTCTGTTAGCGTATCTTCTGAGTATGTGGATTTTTAAATCATAGCTAGGCGTCACAAGTCCCACCTTATTCCGAAGGGCGTGGACAAGTATCAGTCTTCCCCTTTACCTTTTACCTTTACCCTTTACCCTCTTTTCCTTAAAGGCAGGCGTAGCATTGGCGACTCTCCTGCTATTGCATTGTGAAGCGGTGATGACTGCTTACCATCGAGTTGTCCGCCTGTTCATACGTTCTGGTTTGAAAGCTTATAGAAACGTTTCAACTCAGTCCTCAGGAGTATCACACAGGTAGGGCTTTTGTCTTATTGTGGTAGATTCCGTTGGGCGGTAACGGGCTACTTTTATATGTACGTTTTCCGCACTTCCGTAACACAAAAAGAAATATCCTTTTCTATGTAACAACATTTATTTGTTTACATTTTCCTTTCCCCGCATATTGCCTTCTGATTCTTCTCTCGAACCCTTACATTAATTCAATCTGTACGAAAGCAAGTCAATACCCTCGTGCATTATTAAGCCGAATGTTAATCTATCCCGTATCGAGTAAGAAAGGAGCTCATCCCTTACTTAAATAAGTAATTTATGGCATAAACTCATTAGATTCAGAACTCATTACCCACTCTAGCTTCTATGACATCGGGTCAGTTTACAAATAGTGACAATGAAACCAACCAGAACAGTGATAGTCGATTAGGACTAAGGGATCCAGGTTCGTTATCTAGACGCAGCTATGATTTATTTAAATGATATTTATTGATGCATAAGCAGTTTTTTGATAAATTGATAAATTCATATTTAGAAAGCTTATACATAACGTGAGCTGACTTTGACTTCTTAGGATCAGGTAGCTCTGATATGTAAGAATTCACCGAAGTCCATGGATATTTGACACCAGAGGAATCGCCTATGGCCTCATATCATAGCTTAAGGAACACCTCAGAAGAAAGTTCATTCCACATCACGTACGTGGTATGAACGTGCATTCGAAACGGACAATGTATCGGGACTTTTATATACAACGGGTTGGACTCACTATTAAGCGTTTTTAACATGCATATCAGCGCGAAACTATATAGGTATCCGGACTTAGTAGTAAGTAGTATTTTATGTTTATTACGTTATAAAAAAAGTGTAATATTTTTCTAAAAGAGAAAGTTAAAAACCGTTACTTACTCTAAATGTATCTAGTTTTTTAATTTAAACATCTATTTACTTTTAAATTACTATTCACAGTTTTCTACTGGCACATTTTTGCGCTAAGTAACTAGGTAAATAGCAAAACCACTCAGTTTTCATTCAAACAGGTCAAGCATACACAGGCTCAACCTTTGCCGTATAATTTATATGAGTACTTTAGGTAGGTATAAATAAATAGGGTGTATAGTATATTAGAACAGGGCATAGTATATGTCGCTACGTGACATAATTCCTAATGTTGAAGTCCGTAGACGAACCAGACTCAGAGTATGCAGGCTGAAGTGGCACGTCCATTGCCACTTCAGCCTCATCACTCAGAGGACTGACAACAATACCGAAGATTGGTTCTGGAGTGGTAACCATGTCTAGGCATAAGGAGCACATTTTTTGGCGCGACCCCATTTGTACGTTACCTTAAAAATTATTTATCCTAAGGAGAAAAAATGGCCCTTTTACTTCTCTTGATGAATCCATCCACGCAACATACCCTTTGTACTGGGCATTGGCAGTTTGTAGAGCGGCTTTTTCATATATCTAAGAAAGATATATGAAAACACTGAAATTTCAAAATATAATATTTTCTCTTGAAGAACCAATGCATATAATATTCATATAAGTACTTTTTCGGAAGAATAAATTGGATAACTTAAAAGCTTCAAATCTGTTGACATAACGTTTATTTGAAGAACCCTTGCCTCTATCAAACTCTTTAAGGAATGTGTTCTATCACCAGCATGAAGCGATGGGTAAATTTACTTTCATGAAAAGCCTCATTCAACATTGAACATCGGACCTATTCGCAAAATGCTTTACCACTAAATATACTATGTTCGCGATACGCCTCCTAAGCGAAATTCTCATAATTACTTTCTGACCGTCTGTCCGTATGCCATAGCCATTTTTACTCGGAGACTATTGGAATTACATACGTATATGAAATATTGCTCAGATTAAATATAGAAAAAATGGAACCTTAAAAATAATTTCTAGGGCATATGTGTGGCTATGTTTTGGATCGTCTTTTAAAATTAAGCGACTGCTAAAAATGAAAGAAAGAAAAGAAGATAACTTTTTTTTGTTAAATTAATAACTGCGATACAGCATTTAAAACATACAGGTATAACACAAATATATAAGAAAAAGTAAGAAAAAGAGAAGAGAAGAGAAGAAAAAAAATAAGAAATACAAAAACTATACAGATACTATTGATAACAGATACTATTATATAAAGTATGACTTTATATACATAACTCAGTCGAGTTGCAGTGATACTGCAACACTGAAGTGCTCTCTGAAGTTTTAAACTGCACATGATATTTTTCCACTATTCAGTTACCCATCTAATCTTCTGAACCGTATATAACTTAAGCTATTGACGCATAATACAAAGGGGAGAAAATATAGGGATGGGATAAATAAATAATCGCTATTTCGTTTTCGGTGTGACAACTCGATCATCGGCACATCACGTCTTGACCCCTATAATATATTATCATTTTTATTTCTTTTGCAATCCATCAAATAGTTTTTAAAGAGGCCTTTTTTCGCAAACTTGACATTTCGTTAAGCATTTGAGTTTTATTAAGTCTACGTATGACTGAGATGAGAACCCTTTCATTCCTTCCGCTGAATGAATGATGAAGATAAGGGTACTTCCTGAATAATGTGGTGTCTCCAAGTTTTGGACAATAGCTTTTACTTTGATATACGCCTTAAAGTTATGCTTAGACGTGCCAAGATCCTAATCTCCAGTGACTTTATATTGCTTAAGTTTTCACAAAGCTGAACCGCTAAATAATGTGAACAAAGAAAACATTGAAGTAGTCGTTAAGATAATAAGATTTAACGCTGCGTATTTTGGTACACTCAATGTGGTTCGCCTGGGAAGGTACCACCACCACACCGATACATAGTGTGAAGAAATGTTTTTTGTTTCGACGGTAAGGTGTGGATGCTGGTTCATGCACAAAGCGACCGTCTGAATCCGGAATAGCAACCCATTTGTGAATGGTCTTCTTTTTACACTTAGAACTCCTGTTTTTCAAGGTGTTGGTTACAGACAGATGTGTGCACCAGTGACTTACTTACAATCAGGTAGTTAGTATGCCTGTTTGCTATTTTACCATATAACAGAAGTCGATCACAGATGCGTTGGCAACCCTGAGGCCTCACTTCATAGGTAAGTTTTCATTTATATGCGCACGATGGGACCTTATCACCAGTTGTACGAGTAAAGTTACCAGGTAAACATAACCACACTTTACCATGAAGATATACGAAGTGGTGAAGTTACTATCCCGCAAACTTCTGCAAAAACCATCTGATTATAAAGAACAAAAACTAGATAAAAAATATAGGCAACCAGTGGTCTCAGTGAATATCAATTTTATTAAAATTTCACTTCATCGGTGGTGCAAACAAACGGAATGGATGATGTTGCTAAGAGCATTAATGCAATCATGGAGCCGCGCTGCCAACTTGTAGAATGTAGCGGGAAATAATAACATTGTGAGCTGAAACGGTTGGAAATGTTGGAAATGCGCTGCAGCTATATTGGATTTTAGTAGACCAATGTCCCATCCCGTGGTAACTAGCTAGTGACCACCCTCAGGGCGGAGTCTACCGTAGTAGACTCCGCCATGTATAGTGGCTTCTCGTGATCCGGTAGTATCATTACTTTAAGAGGAGTTTTTACTAATATGAATAAATGTACATGATTACTGTTTTCTTACATACCTAGTACTTGATGTATTTTAAAGTAGGTAAGAATAAATATTACATTTCTAAATGAATAAGATGATAAGTATGGAAAATGAATGTAAAGATATTTTTAACCTAATACGTTTTAAAACAAGCAAAGCATTGCATTTACTAGACTATTAATAAATAATAATAATGAATGTCAGACATCTACCGTTGGCATACGTTTCTATCAACCAACATCCTTCTGAAACATATGTATAGTTGATGATATTTTAACAGCCAAAACGAAAATATTAAATACCGTCAATTAATCCACGCAAAATGCAAATGTGACCGTAAATTTAAATGGGAAAGAAATGAGCAAGCATTACACGAAATTGCATTTTCACGGTTGACGATATATCGCGGGCGCGTAATAGCTCGATGGGAATTACCTACCAACTTCGGAGTTTTTTTCTGGTATGAAACAAACTCGTTATAATGATGTAGGAACAAACTTTGTTCCTGGATAGTCCGTCGTGGGTAAAACTACGCTGGTTGCATATGTATACCTACGACGATTTTCATTTATAAGCCTAAAAGAGAGTACCTATATGTTATGGAAAGATGGTATTCACGGTGCATGTCTACGCACCTTAGGAATACATTCGGGTTTCGTGATAGCGAGCTTACAGCAACCAGTTACGCCATGCCACTGGAACCCCCAGAACCCACGGTTCAACAGGATGGGAAAGCAGGAATGAGGAATTCTGGTGCTTAGACGCATTACTGTAACGTGTCACTGTTGATGGTAGATTCTGGCCTAAATATAGGAACCTTTAAAGTCACACGACCTTACATACCAGGCAAGGAGAAGTGGGGGTACGTAACTGGAATTTCCACACAGAAGAAATGTCAAAAACTCTGATTGTATTCAGGCATACGCATGTTCCTAGCATTGCGGGCACTTCATTGTTCATCATTAACCAACATCTCCATCAATCCAGTTTGGAATACCCGGTACCTTCTGGACAACCTGAAATGCTTTTCACAAGAATGGTTACTAAAAAGTGATAGCAGTCAACATCACGTCTCTACGGCTTATAGAAAATATTAAAGAGATATTAAAACTGTAAAACCGCAAATAATAAATGAGTTTCAATCATTGGATTCGTCGATTATGCTATGTACGAATACAAAGGATTGACGCGCCAATAGCTACATCCGATTCGTCGAACGAGTATGAATATAAATTGAAATTAACCACTATGAAAAGAATGATTAAAATTTAACTAGTGAAACTCGTCGTTTCCTACGGCGGAAATGTCCACTTTTTGGATACAACAATAATTATTATTTTAGCAAATGAATTTGTTTATGAAATTTCAAAATTTAATTTTATTAAGTAGTCAATTTGTAAATGAGAAAATGAAAATTATTCCGACCCGGTTATCATTAAAACTAAGGTAATAATTGTTGGGTGCGAACGAACCGAACTGAATTTGTAATATTATAATATGTATGGATAAGACTAAATAGTTATACATAACTATTCATACATAACTATAACTATTCAGTAAGCATACATAACTATTCAGTAAGCAAGTTTGCTCGATATATCCATTACTTGAGTGACGTTAAATGCCAAAATGCATTCTCGAATTA
This sequence comes from Hyalothyrus neleus pemphigargyra, assembly GCA_018250315.1. Taxonomy (NCBI): domain Eukaryota; kingdom Metazoa; phylum Arthropoda; class Insecta; order Lepidoptera; family Hesperiidae; genus Hyalothyrus; species Hyalothyrus neleus. The sequence continues at coordinate 3,575 of DWNK01000455.1, read as the reverse complement.
TATTAGTTGGAATATTATCTTCCGTCTTAGGTTCAAGTTTCAAACTCAGATGCAAACTCAAATGTGTACTCACTTAAGCGATCAATTATAGTCTTATCACTTAGGCGTCTGCCAGGGAGCTATTCTTGATCACGCGGATATTAATTTATTCTGTGATGTAGTTTTAAATAATAATTTTCTTGTTTTTATTACTGTTATTAATGCTTTGTTTAATTTTGACTTGAGCAAAAACCTTAATTAATTCTTTAGTATATTTTATAGAAAATGTTAATATTAAACGTAATAAATTTTCTTCATAGCCCGTTATCACCTGTAAGTGTAAATAATGGAGCACCGGCCCAAATCTTTCAAAGGGGTTTTGTTACGAACTGAAAATTAGCTTAAGGGTTGTCCCAAAGGACGCTACCGATCCCGCGCACAAAACTAGTATTCGGTAATTAGCATTCGAAGATTTAGAGGCAATCCCTGTCACCGACGATAATTTCATTAGCACCGGCGACAGGGATTGCCTGATCGATGGGCGCTTTGTTACTCTGAGATAACCCTATCGGCATTGTATAATCATTAGTCTTTGATAGATTGGAATTTGTTTTCTAAATTGCGATCGAATGCAGCTCGCACAAACATGAAAACCAAAAAAATAAAATTTTAAACTTTTTTATTTTTTTTTATTTTGACGTTAGCAAAGATGATATAGGTCATATTTTGCAAAGTCCATTTATTTAACATATCGTTAAGTATTGCATATTAAAATCTAGTATTAATTTAGAGTAAATAAATATTAACTATGCAACTAAAGTTACATCAACATCGTCTCCGTTGACGGAAGTGTCATAATTATTCATGAGTTTGGCAACAACTTAACTGCGTTAATTTATTCTACCGTTGAATTAATTTGTATCTCCCGTTGAAAGTCCTTAACTAATTGATTTAATTACAGTCTTTATTGATTCTGTGTCATCGATTGTTTAATAACACTATATTATTACAATGGTTTAACCATTAAAATGTGCAATTAATCACTTGAGGTTTTAGAATTCGGTACCCAAAGGGTTACAACGGAATCCTAACTACAGACTCTGCCCGTCTGTTCGTCCGCGCGTCCATCCACCATACGTAAATATTTGATACGTAATTTTCAAAAGTGTGTGTATGCGTCGCTCTGACCAATATTCTTGAAGGTTAGGCATTTTGAGAATTGCACATTTTGGCAATTGTACATTTTGGGAATTGGACGTTATAGGAATTAGACATTTTGAAACCGTTAGACATTTTGAGAATTGGACATTCTGAACCTAAACGACCACGAATAATATAAACGAAATAAAGTTAAAAATCAAAGAGGATCCCCCTAATACAAAATGTCTGTTCAGTTTTTTTCAATGTTAAGAATGGTGATAATCGTACGTTATTTTGTATGTTTGGTGTTACTGAACCCTTGGTGCGCAAGTCCGAATTGCGTTTTCCGGTTTACGGCCGACTGAAATAGAAGTAGCGAAAGAACTTGTTACCCTATGTTAAGAGCTGTCCGTCTGGCATCTATAACCCACACCATTTTACGAGGAGCGTGGCATGAATCGTTAATCCCATCTTTGCCTCCGAAGCTGACTTAGCATTGGTTGGCTACACCGGCTGTTGCATATGTCCATAGGCGACGGTGACTTCTTACCATTAGGAAGCCTGCTTGTCTCTTCATTATACTCATACGAGTACATAAAAAATAAATTAATCAACACGAAAGTTCACAGCAATAAATACAAAGTTTATATTAAAATTGACTTTTATTTCCTACCGCAAATAGCTGGACGTATCGGGCCCACCCAGTTCGGCTGAATTCTATTTATTTTCGAACCGGAGTTAGGTCAACTGTATATTTAACTGCAGCTAGATTTTTTTTTTACAAAAATAACCGTTTCACACCCATGGGCTTACACAACAATTATTTGTTTTGTAGGTGTCATCTATACTTCCTATACTAATATTATAAATGCGAAAGTAGCTCTGTCTGTCCGCCTGCATTTACAATCAAACATCTCGACTGAATGCAATGAAATTTAATATGGAGATAGTTTATAGTATGACGATGAACACAGGCTACCTTTTATTCAAAAATCTACCCCTATAATTGTGAAGTGGGGCTTCAGTCATTATGTGAAGTTACACTTTTACGTCAGAACACAAAAATAGTCAAAATCATGGAGTTTATGCGGGCGAAGCCGCGGGCGCAAGAAGCTAGTGGATAAACTCTACGTATTGCTCTGATGGAAGTTGATGTCCGTCGGTCCGTCTGGGACAAAGCTTAACTTACGAACCGTAAAAGGGAGGGACCTGAAATTTTCACAGATTTCTTATTACTATGGCCGCCGTAACAACAAATAATAAAAATATAATAAAATTACCAAATGTTCTAAGCCAGGACCTCAACTGCTACTACAAAGCAATACTCCGTATAATTGGGGTGTCGAAGGCGTCGTAGTGTTCTACTCAATATGGGTTAATATGTAGTCGTGATCCCTATTTATTGTATATTGTTTGCTAACTCGATTAGCCCGATATTGTTTAGGTTATGAAGGCAATTAGCATATTGAGTGAACCGACGACGTCATCCGAAATAGATTATAGAACACTTTATCATAGCGTGGGCGGAATTAAGGTAAGGTGAATGAGCTAACTAAGGTAGCTATATCAATAAGATTAAAGAAAATTGACTAAGATTTCGAATAACTTTTGAAAGGAAAAGTGAAGGGAAGAGACCCGAACCCAGCACTGGTACCGTAATGGGTTGATGATGATGATAAACTATTATGTACCTATAGTCTCGCTTTTTCGGAAGTTTTTGAAGATTAAAAAGGTTAGGTTAGAGTTAGGTAAAGGTTAGGTTAGGTTTTTAAATTAAGAAAGTTTATGCGACGATATTTAAATGTAATCCATCGTTAATCTTAAACACTGCTACGGAAAGTTAGAAAGGAATAGATTCACTTACAACGTTAATAATTGGAAATGAAAATTTATTCGCGACATGAATGGAAGACTTTCCTTTTCTTAAATCACAATAAATTACCACCCTGTTCTATTGAGAACGTGAAAACTATAAACGACAAATGTTTCGTTAAGCTAATAACTATTTTATATTTAATAAAATAAAAAATATGTATGTACGTGGTTTATTGTGAGACGTATGTATAAAGTTGTTGAAGGTGGAACTTTTGGAGTTCTGTTACAAGAATTTTCAAAATTGGTAAGAGCAATAAAATTCGTTGGGTATTTTAGAAGAAATAATAATAATACGAATAAAAACTATAAGATAATAATAACTTCATTTAATACTTAAAAAAACTAAGCCGGCATGGGACGCCTGGCAGATATTTAAAAATTAAAAAAAACATGTGTATGATATGATAACAGATGTGTATGTGCTCCATTTTTCAATATTTGTCGCATGTTTATACCCATTTGATATGTATATTTTTTTCTAAACAAAATTCATCAGTTCAGCTGTCCCTTTTTTACCGCTGATTGCTCATCATAGCCTCTTCTGTCAATCTGAGACCTTTAGACACTCAGTGCAATGCAGT
>DWNK01000454.1:0-11615 GCA_018250315.1 Hyalothyrus neleus pemphigargyra | reverse complement strand
ACATTCCTTTTTAACAAAAAGTTGTAATAAGGATGCAATTTTAAGAAGAATATTTTTAAAATAGAAATAATATAGAAGATAGGTTCACTGCTATCTTCACTTTTGCATAATATGTTAAATGGTATTTTTTATGCTATTAAAAATAATACCAGGAACATTTAATAGTAGTGTATACAATACTTTTATTGCAAATGTCAACGGAACTACGGTAGTGGGTGTTCTAAAACCATTCTAAGCTGAACGCTAACGGCTAAACTAAATATAATTGAAAGTGCAGCAAGATTGCATACTCAGATCGATTTATTTCAATTTCACATTGCCGTATTTTATGACCGATAAACGGGAATAGAATTATTATGGTCCCATTTCCTGAATAGCCGTACGTGAAATGACTAGCAACTATCAAAAATCACGCCCCATCGGATTAAAACGTTGGACGATGCCTGCTTCACTTAGGGTTGTTAAATGTGCAGAATATAGATTTAAATCAGTGACAGTTGGTGGTAAGGTCCCATCGAGTGACTTGGTTAGCGTCCACCCTCAGGTTGGAGTCTACCGTCAATACCGACTTGTCGTTTTCTGGTAGTGCGCCTGCTTCCCACCCTTTCCATCCTTCACATCCCATCCCTTCCCTTTTCCCTTCAAAGTCGGTGAGCATTGGCGACTGCTCTGATGTTGATGTTGATGTTGCAAATATTCGTAGGCGGCAGTGACTTATACAAAAAACATAGAATTTCGGCTTAACTTGTACTTCACTTTGCATCGCATCTGTTCAGGGAATAACATCCACATCCCAGCTTGGTAGAAATTATATGACATTCAACCAATCCGTCTTTGTGTTTTGATTGCTCGAAAATAAGACCTCATAACAAAAGTACTAGTGCTATTCGCGATGATATTAGTTATACAAAAGTTATAACATTAGTTATAAGTACATTAGTTATACATAACGTTAAATATATACATAACAATTTCTTTATCGAACAGAAAGCTGATTACAAGTTCAACTAAATTCTCGAACAGACAGATACATGTACAACAATTTAAAGGTAGTCATAATGTGTTCTCATATTACACGTACGAGTTCCCTCCGCGTCAAAAGACATTCAACTGTATAACAAATTTATAGGTAGATATAAGCTGTTATCTATGTATTCACTTGGGTTATGGATATTAAAAACAAATATAAAATCAAGCTTTTAGAAAACCAATGATTTATTAATGTTTTTGAAGGAAATCTCAGTATATAGGAAATCTGTTATTTCCTAACATCTTTAAGAAATTTATAGTTAAACCGATAATAAGGACTAATAAAAAACTCACTAATTAATATAATTATGGCTTGTATTATAATATTTTTATATTTTAGAAAGAAAGTCCGTAGATACCTATTTAGATTAGATAATTGCATCAGAATGCGTTCAGTCGTAACTTAAGTCCTACCCAAAGGAAGCTTCTCAAACATTCAGATGTGATGTTTATTTATTTTCAAATGACTTCATATTAGGGAGGAGAATATTTATTTGTCGCGTATCGATTCTTTTGTTGTCAGCCCTAGTCGGCGCACACTTGATTGCACTTTCGCTTTCAACGCATCACCCACAAACGTCCGCACTCCCGTGCCCGCGGTTGCGTTGCGGTTTGTATTCCAACAAGGAAGGAACTATGTACTGGAATTATATCACTAGAGCGACAAGGTCCGATCATTAATGCTCTACTCGCGACTTGGTTATGTTTCAATAAAGTGTATTAAATATCATAGCTTAGCTACAGAAAGCTTGCTTGTGGTATTAGAGACGAATTGAATTTCCTTATTTTGAAGCGAGTGAGTGACAAAAGTTCTACTACCATACAATATTTTAGTTAAAACTTCATTCATTATAGCCATTCTAGATACGACATTCGTGAACATTGTCATTAGTAATAAAATATCTTGAAGGGAGACCCCTTTAAATCCCTGCCTTTACTTTTATTAATGATACTAATACACACTCTGTGAAAATTTCAAGTGACAGACAGACGGAAAGGTAGATAGATACAGCTGATGATAACGCTGTATAATAGAGTTCCTTTGTCACCCTTTGGGTAAGGAAGAAAAAGAAAATTTTATTGAAGTAGTAGACATGTCGTATAGGGATTTCGTGTTGTGTGTGTTAAATACCCATAAACCACAAAAAAAAACCTTACTTCGAATTTCAATTTTGATGTCTCATTAAACTATTCAAGACAATATTATAGAACTTTTAACCTTTCAATACGAACTTTTACAAATTGTTCAAGTCGAAAGTAATTCAAATATATTTGAATGGCATATAAATGACTTATTATTTAATTACAATTTTCAATTTCTTTTTACATATTTGGTTTTATATTTCCTTATATAATACGTATGTATACAAGTACGTACAAGTATAAATATGAATGTAAGAACCGAGTTAAACCACTTACAAAAAAAGCACAAAATAATTTTAAACCAGAATGATTTGAATACATATCACACAAACATATCAATGTAAAACGATAAGCAGTTATAAATTATAATTAATGCACTTCCTCTTGCATAACACAATATGTAGGCAAAACGGAATGACGAGAAATTTTATTTACGACTGTAATAGATTCCCAGAGCGGCAATAATTCACTCGCAAATTGAATGTTGCTACGATAAAGCCATTTAAAGCAACAAAAGTGACAGTTTGTTGGATTTATAAACAAAATAAGAAGCGGTTTGAGCGAGTAACGCGATTATCTCGATGGCAGGTTTGCTGCGCTCTCGTAAGGAATTACGACAAATGCGTAATGACCGTGGCGTAAGACGACAATCCACCACTTTCTTACCAACTCCGGTGAGTCCGGTGACGGATATTGTCTCTAACGCGGACAACTTTCGAACGTTCCTACTACATGTGTAATTAAAATTTGAAATGTAAACGGCATTATTGTTTTACTTGTACCTACTCTACCGAATAAATTGTCTACTTTTTAAACAGTTTATTCGGTAATTCGACTTGAGGTTGAAAATATATTAAATTTGCAACGTTTATGTGTTAGATAGGATAACTAACAAACATCAAAACGAATAATGCAATTTACCTAGATAGGTAATACCTAGATGATGAAACTATCGATGTGTTTTTTTATTTATTCTTAAATATAACAAATGATAAAATAAAATAACTACCTAGTGTTTTTTTCTTTCGTTTTTCGTGTAAATTTATGATTAATTCATTACTACCTAGTAATTCTTGTTAATTTATAAATATATACCAGTTTATCATTAATGTATAATTATGTTTGCATGATACTATACTTAATCGATAAAATTATTGTTTAAATAATTATACCGTTAATTTAACTACGATCCGACTCAATCACTATTCTTGTTTATTATTGGTTGTTTTAAATTATTGGACGACTAAATATAAAATATTAACTTTTTTATTTTTATTTGTACTTTTATGGTAGTATTTTACCAAGGTAGCAATTTATCGCAAAAAATATCGTTAGTCGTTCAATTCCATTTTACACATATTAAATTTTAATTACGTATACGAGTGTAAAACGAATTACATCATATGTTATGTAGCTGTTGGTAGGTGTAAGGATAAATATAATATCCGCTCTATACATCAAACATTTTCTCGTAATGCATTCAAATTTGAATCACGTTCACTATCACCAATTAAGGGGGTTAAAAAAATCGCGTGCGTGTTTGGTAGCGGTGCATATTGATGAGTGGACATTAGTATGCAGATGAAAGAGATGCATAGATACGGGTGGTTAGACTAGAAAAGGAGCGTGCCCTAGCCAGCTCGCCACCCAGAGCGTTGGCAGCTTATCCTGCGATCCCCTTTGTCCTGCCGTGCCAAGTGCCGCGATGCATACGAAACTCTTTGGCACAGGCACGAATACTCAGTAGCTGCATTACATACAGAATCCTTGTACAGCCTATTTTATAGTGTGGTTGTCCGAGAATCTCATACGAGTAGTTTGCCCTAATGATTAATTAATAATATTTTAATATTTTAATAATGTTCATAACGGATTTACCGTTGACTCCCTAATAAATAAGATTAATTATTATCAATATTTATCCATTTTCTCGGAATACTCCGAGGATCAAAACGAACGCTAACGAAATGAATCATCATTCAACACATTACTGCCCCTCAGCTGGGCCCGGGTGCAGAATAAGAAGGATTAGGCAGTAGTACACCAGTACACTTAACACACCTCACGATGTTTTTCTTCATCGATAAAGCAAGTGACTTAATAATAATCTAGACCTCTTCAACCAGTTAAAACCAATTGCCTCAGGGTTGCTGTACCTTCCTGGTTGTATATAGTCGACTTCTACTACCCATCAATTCAAGGTATCAGTAAGACTAGTTTCTTAAGAAAAGTGTCGTACTACCATTCATATTCATTTTTATTCGAAATATTTTTACTTACTCAAGAAGACCACAATACCTAGGCGACGACCTCATTCAAAGTTAAAGTACTCAGTCTACCAAAAAATAAACACAGAACGCAAATGTAGGAAGCTGGTGAAAATTTACGAGTCGTGCGAATAGCAAACATTTCTGTGTGCACACTATGATATAGTATTAAGCAACGTAAATATAATTGCACTACTGCACAAATTTCTTTTCTGTACACACTTTTAACTATTTTGTCATGCGCTGCACGACGTATTACTGTTTTACCGCATACTGACGCGTAATACCTTGAGGTCATTTCGTAAACGTTACAAAATACGTCTGCGGTACGTATGTAAGCATCTCTAATAGTATTAATGAAACAAAGTCGCTACCTGGTAATTTTTAATGTATTTTCGTCATCGTCTCCAATATTTCTTGTGGAAACTAGGTGCTGCAATCATTTTTATGTCTGTTGGCTAAGCTAGAAACCCCTACAACTTACGGAAGGTCAAAAGAACACTCTATAACGTTGATCCAATACGGATCAGTAGAGTTGTATGTATGTATATATATCATATTATTTTTTAACAGGTCGTTAGAATAAATAGAATATAGGTACAAAATGTTGCTCATATTTTAGTCAAAATTTTCGTTGCCTTGAAATATTAATTACTTCAGATTTCAAAATTAAGATGATTATTTACATCCTTCCAATTACCAACACGAGGTTATTAACAACACATTAATTTATTAATGGAATAATGCAAGTTGATAATAGGTAATATTCGATAATTTGTTAAGGCAGTTTTATAACATCGTTGACTACAGCAATTTAACTTTTCAAATTAAATCAGTAAGTAGGTATATTTGGTATATATCCCTATGGATACACATACACTACCTACATTAGTAATAAAGCTAAATGTTATATAATATGTATTTAGTATTTACATACATAACATAGTTACATTTTAGATAAGTACCTACACCTATTATAGTTGAATCAGGGTGGCATGTGGCATCCCTCATAATCAAACGGTGAAAATTGTTTTGTCACTTGAAATTTGATTTTCGTAACGTCCATATATATACGTACATTACGTCTTGGCATAATATATTTATGTATATATATACGAATAAATAGAAATCGTGAATAGACTTGATGTTTGGTACCAACGCTATTAAACTTCAGTATGATATAGCTGACATAGAACAATAGTCCTACGAACACTACGTACAAAAGCATTACGAATGCAAGTATTTAACAACATTAAAAACTAAGAATTAAGTCTGGATGATGAAACTGAAACTCTAGTCATAAAGCCGCGGACGTGAGAACAACTCATCATTGTGGTCGGACGATAACAACAAAGCTAATGAGATGCTGCCGACATAGTTCATATGAACCGTATAATAACGCGTTTTTGTAAAACAGTAGCTCATTCTCATTTGTATGACGTTCCGAGGACAGTCATACTAAACGTCAAATCGATAACGTATCGTAGGCACCATGGTATCTTCGTATAATGGGCTTAAATCTTTTACACCGCCTACCGCTTTTGCTATTTTTAGCCCCAATAAAATTAATATGCGAAAGGTAAAGGTTCACGCAATATGTTAAGGTGAGGCTCTCATCAAATATGCCGACAAAATGCGAATGTCATTCTTGATTACTCATTAATGAGCCACGTGAATTTTGAAGAAATTGCCGTAAAGCTACATTTTTTTTTATCTTAATTTAACTTTGCTAGAAATATACCTACTTTATAAAATGTATCAACTATATTATATACCATGGATACCATGAAATATAAAAATAAAGGAAGTGAAGAAAACACGACAAATAAACATAAAACAGCTAATAAACAACAAGTAAATTGCCACCAATCTCCCTAGCATTAAATTGTAATATTATTCGCAGCTTAAAACAACACCTAAATTAATAGGGCACTAAATACAAATACACATACAAGCCTACACAACAAAATGCGATAGGAGAGATGAAATTCTGAAATATCTACTCCAAAGGAAGACGATATCGGGTACTCAGTGCGCACTCGTTAGTCGGAGATAAATTGCGAAACAATGAAAGTGGGAACTTGCCCACTCTGCAGAAAGGACGGACGTAACAAAGGATATCAAGTGACGGTGGACACAGTGCAGTGTGTCAAAGCGATCGGATATCGCAATCACGGAGCGTGAAAGCACCTGGACGTACTCGCTTTTATTTAACCGCATTAGCACGTGTGCTAAATGACAACTAGCCATAGTGAAAACACGTACGAACGAACACAAACCATATTTAAACAAATAGGCTACGGCTACTACACTTTCAATCGTAAATGCTTAGCTTATTAGGGAATGACTGAACGAACGTATAAGATAAGAAAGACAACGTTAACCAAATCATCGCACGTAATTATCACTATGCACATACAGAAGTAAACTGTCCACTACGTTAACGACTCTGAGATTGGATAACATTATCTTTCTGGAGAAGAATTAACGAGTACCGCCTTCATAGATGGCCAGTTTTTCAAGAATTGCAGGCGCTGGTTTACGATATCTTGCGTCGCACATCGCGACTGCGGATGCGTGTCGAACTATACTGAGTAAGCCACACAGAAGCCGGGCATCGTGTCACGGCCATCTAACAGGATTACCTGTTCTACTGCGCAGGTAAACTACCACATATGGGCCACGACGCCACTTACCGGCTTATAATATCGTCAGGATTATGAATGGACTCGAGCTTCACCCCAGTTCGGCCTTTAAAGCAGCTTAGAGTCAAATTACGAAATCACGTCATACTATTATTAGTACCTACTTCCGAAACAATACACACTCGTGTATATTGTCATAACAATTGAAATAATTCATTGAAGTTAAACACTGCTGGCAAATTATCAATTTATTTTTTAAACACGATTGCGTCAGAATCATACCCAATCGAATACGCAAATACCTACCTACATAAGAGCTTAATTGTCAAGAATATTGAAAGAAGCAGTAGTTACTAAGATCTTCTCTATATTTATGAAGATAATACTGCATTAAAGTTAATTTAAAATCGAAAAGAACATCTTGTCTTATAATATAGGTTGACTAGTGTCCTACTAATAGTTCACTTATATCTTAGGAATCTTAATGCCCCGAATTTCTAACAAATAACATTGGGAAATTGTAAGGTCAGATTACCGACTAGGTAGCTACTGATTGTCATCAACCCATTACGAGCCCACTGCTGGGCTCGAGTCTCCTTTCAGAATGAGAAGGATTAAGCCATAGTCTACCACGCTGGCCAAGTGCGTATTGGTAGACTTCACATACCTTTTGAGACCTTTTTTTTCAAGAACTTTCAGGTATTTTGCTTTAGTCACGATGTTTTCCTTCACTTCACTTGCATACGCAAGTGACAATTCATTTGTAATGCGCACATGATTTAGAAAAATCGGAGGAGCCTGGTATTCGAACTGAAAGCTGAGCTACTGATTATTGATTATAAAACTGTAAAGATGAGAATCATTACATATTTAAAATTCATTTGCCCGGTTTTTTTCTCTCTAGGATCATCAATCTTAACCTTATAGAAGGTTGGAAGTAAAGAAAAGAGAGCAAGACCCAAAGAAACAGGAAGGTTGTGTAATAGATTTTAAATGACAAATAAAGTCTGGAATTTGGGATATCAAACAAATCACTTTGATAACTGCGTGGTAATTACAAACTTGAAATTGATTCATTTACTGTAATACGTGCGACGTTTCAGTTTTATTACGTAAAAATGTCAGAACGATCGCGATATGAATAGTTCGCTGTGTCACATGATACGTCATCATTATCCTAAAGCCGTATGTGCTTTACGGAATCAAAGGAAACCTTCAGCTATGAGTATTTTTGCAGCATAATCGTGTTCACAACTGCGTTTGAAGATGTCACAAAATTTGATGCAGAGCCTAGTACGATACTCAACATTACCGAGTCACGCCACAAAGCGGAAGCACGTTTTCAACAAACCTCGTGTAGGTGACAGACATTGGGTGCACACACACCAACAATACTAGTGCCAAACATTCACCCATATAGTCAATATTGCTTTCTGGATGTTTTGGCAATGGTGGAATTTCGTGATTCATTCCTTGAAAATGTTCCTGTAAAAATTCGTCTCAAAAACACAGTAAATAAAATTAGAATGACAAATATCTAATTAAACAAATTAGAAATCCAGAAATAAAGTTGTGTTATGAAGCGATGTTGATTTGAAGTAAATTATCGAGAGTAAAATTATTCTTGATGTTCGACCGCTGACAAGTGTCAAAGATATTCTATAAAAGCGCCAAATGACAATTATTTGCTTTTATTTCAAGAAGTTTTTGACTCGCTGAATATGTTATATCATGATTTTTTTACATCAATGGATATGGCTTGCTTATGAAAGATTTCAGTTAAGTTATAAGGATTCGCAACTCAATCATCACATGTCGGCGCGAGAATGCAACTTTTAGTATACAAGTAAATATGTATCTATACATGCACAAATTCTATATATAAAAAAACTTATGACGATTGCATGTTTACCGCGAAGAAATTCCTGATATAACTTCATGTGTCATTTTCCTATTCATACATTTTGATTATAAATGAAGCAATGATTCGTTAGCATTATAGCATATATTGATTACAATAGTACAGATAGGCATAGTGAATGATCGTGAATGTTTATGGTAAACATGAAAGTGCCTGTACACAATTAACAATGTACTGTCATACAAGGATTAAATAAACAAGTTGCATTGTGATGCGCCTCTTACTGTTTGTGTGCACTTGCAGTGTGTGTGTGTGCCATCAGGGACACACACACTGCAGAAACGTGGGAAGTATGCGCCAGGCATTCCCACATTTCTATACTGGTATATAATGCGTTGTAAAATTTGTGAAAAGATAAAATAAAATAATAAAGCTCATCATCATCACTCTTTGTCAGTTGCAAAGTACTGAAAAAAACGAGTATAAGTAGCAAAATTATAAAACCCTATATTTAATCTATGATTTCCATGTATTTTTAATCTATTCATTGAGATTATTCTAATAAGCCCAAAACACAATAAAATTAGTGTAATTGGCGAAGAGCCTTTATGCCTTCAACTAGAATAAAACTGATCATAAACACCAGAACAGGTTTTAAATCATAGCTAAGTACACCCTCGATAGAGTCACCTTTCAAATAAAAAACTAAATTGAAATCGGTTCATCGAAAGACAGACACGCAGATACACTCGTCAAACTTATAATACTCCTTTTTTATCGGGGGTTGAAAAATAACAAAAGTCAGTATAATTGGGTTAGGCTCGCGTTAACGATGAGAATGTATTTGTAGATAAATATTCTGTGGAAGTACAGGATCCACAGAAGACTACTGCAATTTACACTTACTACTCCAGGATGAAATAATAAGAATAAAAGTGAAGGAACAGCTAGAGTATAAGGATAAAAGTAAAAAATAATTGGGCAAAGATGCATACAAACACGCACGTATCTATAAAAATACCGTAAGTGATGTTTTATTTCTGATTCATCATTGGAATTTTAAAATCCAAAGAGTAGAATTTATCTGTGGAATTTATCTTAACTAGACCACCAAGCTATTTACAGGTCGTTTTACCGACGTCCATAAAACATAACATGAAAAGGCGGAGCCACATCATAGCGTAGCGCGTCAGCACTTCGTATACGGACGTCTTATCGCTCCATTCGTAATAAACAATAATACGTAGAGTAGTTGAAGACTTGTATCTTTATTTTATTAATCATGCACCGCTGCTGGGCGTGAATGATGTCAAACAAATGAGACATGAATGATTCAGAAAGGTGCCTTGAACCTTCTTAAGGATCAAGGCACCGCCGTCTATGTGCAGGTTAACTTCATACACGTTTAAAAACATTACGGAAAATTCCCAAGCATATATGTAGGTACATTAAATTTCGATTACGTGCATGATTTGCAGACAAAAAAATTACGTGCATTTGATTAGAACTCTGATATCCAGAACGGAATGCCAAAATTCATACTACCTACTAGGCGATGAGTGCATCAATTCTAATCGATTTTAAGTGTCATACTAAACTAACTACATACCCGTATAATTTAAACTAGGACTAAATACTTCCAATCGAGATCAAGGGTTTGCAACTAACAGCTTACAATCAGTCAACCATTATTTTATTGTCGTACTACCAAAGTGTGTCACTAAATACCTTCTACGTAATTAGCTCATGAGTGCGATTAAAATCAAAGATGATTTTGACTTCAAGCAATAACAAATTAATTACTGTGAGAATATATGGAAATTGCTAGCATAATAATGTATTCTAGATGCACAAAAAGTAAACGACCTTCACGCAATATTATGATAAGAATTTGTAGACTCGTACTCTTGCCAGTGGAATACGAATATATTAAACGGGCGGATATTAGGAAATCTCATTTAAAGAACCAGTTTATTATCGTTAAATACATTATGGAAACACATTAACGCTTGCTGTTACGATGTTAGACGTTTTGTACTGAATGTAATATATGCGTAAGTAATTCCACTCCACATTTCTCTACAATTTCCAATACCTTCTATAAGCATAATATCGTACGCCGAGCTAAAGTTGACCATCAGAACTGCGAGTAGGTCCTCGCAGTTCCGATGGTCAACGGTAGGACCTTCGCACCTATTGTGGTATAATATAGACAACAATATAAAGCTACTCTGTTCGCCACAGAATAAAGTCCGGTGGTAAAGGGATAATGCTGGCTTTCAACAAACTTACATGAGACATTTCGGACTATAGGTAAAAGGTGCCATTCTGACGGATATCGATCTTAGGATACATCGAAACAGAGGTTCTTTGAGAACAAAATTCATACGATGTACCCATGATGCACATCTAACAATGTATGTTTATAACATAATAAGTTATTACAAACACACCAAATGTTCTCTTGTCGCTGCAGCGATTTCTCCGACCCTTATGGCAGAGGAATAGAATTTGTAGAAAGATGAATTGGTTGATGCCCCAAAAATATTTATTGTATTTTTTAGGTTCTTAATTATGGTAAATAATTTTCAATAGTATCTGCCTGATGTAGATATTTAGTGTTTTAATATGATCTATTACTGTTTTTATTATCTAAACCATTAGAATTAA
>DWNK01000453.1:0-11622 GCA_018250315.1 Hyalothyrus neleus pemphigargyra | reverse complement strand
GGGGGCGGGCGGCGAGGTGCTGGTGGACGTGCGGCACGCGGCGGCGCGGCTGCTGGTGTGCGAGGGCGCGGTGCGCTCCAAGCTGCCGCTGTTCGACAAGAAGCCGTAGCGCGGCGCAACTCGAACGTAGAAGGGCAGCACTTCGCCCGCCACCGGACGCACGTGTTAGTGGACGATATTTTTTTTTTCGATTAGGCTGACGTTGTGACGAGGGTGTGATGTAAATATGATATTTTAGGTTAATTCCGTTTTATTAATATTTATAATTTATATACAGTATTATAATGTAACTTGCCAGTTCGGATAGGTGTGTACTAGATACGTTCTAAGGAGTACTTTTACCGCTGTCATAAAAGTAATTTTGTACTTTTCGAAAGTGGGGACACTGTACTATGTACTGATTATAATTTTATTATTAACTATGATAGTTAGAGAAAACGTAACGACTTTATATTTAGTAAATAAAAATGAAGGTAAACATAATTAAAATCTATAATGTGCCTCTATAATTTTTCTAGTTTTCTCGATTTTCGTATACTACTTGACCTTAATAAAATACTAATCGAATCATATAAAAGTATTTTTAAAAATTAAAATTTCCACTTTAATATGTCGAAACATTTTATTTATCACACGAGAGATAACGAATCCGTCACATTAGTAGCATCATCGTGATACATCCTTAATATACTTGTATTCCCTTAAATTAATTCCCTAGTCAAATTATTTAGGCTAATAAATGGTAAAAGGCAAATTTTGTCATAAGAACTAAATCAAATATTTCGTATACATAACATAAATTTATAATATAATACATTTTATTGTATACAAGAAAATACATTTGCTTGTGTATAAATCGACACAACCAATTTGGAATGTCGAATCAGAGTAAAAATCAATACGAATATGTTTATTCAAAGTAATTTCCCTAAATACTCCCTCCGTTTTGGAAAACACTTCGCTATGAAAAGGAAACGGCAGAAAACTCCATACATCTTTTTAAAATTAAAAAATCAATCAAATCAAATCATTCGGAAAAGTGTTATGAAGAATAAAATGATGCCTTCCTTAAAACCTAATAAAAGGACTAGTTGTAATTATAAATGTCGTGACACATGAAATTAAACGTACTTACGTTACAATAACGTGAGAAGACAACTCAATCGATGTATATACTCTACATCGAACGCGATCGAAATTGCGTACTTTATCAAAATGTGACTTAATTATTAGTTATTACGACGAGTTTAACATGAAATATAATTTAAATGTCTTTTGGTATTTTTTGTATAAACATATACAATTTCTTGTATATCTATAAATAGGTACAAATGAAAACGTTCAAACAAACAATAGAATCACAAAAAATAGAGCTTATGAAATGTATTTGTCAGCCTTCAATAAATTGTTTTTTATTAATAATTTATAATGCATTTCGATAGCAAGTGTGTTCTTTGTAAACAATACACACAATACATTTGCATTTGAATGTATTTAAATTATTATTTACAAAAAATACATTTGCTTTTGACATTAATTTTCACGTATATAATACATGTCCTCGTCGTAATAATGAATAGTACAAGAAATAAAATTGAAATTCATTAATATATATTTTTGTAAATAGAGTTATAACGTGTATTCGATAGGTATATAAAATATATAATTGTAGGGCGTTTGATTTAAATCACGAATAATATTATCATCAGGGTATTGATGTTGTAAATACGGTATTTTTACTATAATTTAGCAGAAACAGAAATATCCATTTTTTCCTCTACACAATAAGTGTAATGCGTTACACATATGAACAATAAATTAACAATAATAAAAGTCAGTGCCAAAAAAGAGTATTTAAAAGTATATATTATTTACAGATAAATTGTCCATTACGCAATTACGTAATATTTTCTTCCATTGCACGTTAGTGTTTAGATGTTGGTGTCGAAACTAAGGAACATTGGAAATTTTGTTTTGTGTGCAACATCGCATTGCATGAGGAAAATACAGATTCCATATCATAATATCAGTAAATGAATCGTTTAAAAACATATACAATGAATGTATCACGAAATAGATTCATTTTAATATATTATAGAATCAAAGAATGATTCACTAATAAAAATACAGATTTATAATTATTTGTTATTTGACCAATGACTGATTCAAGAAAAGTACTGATTCCATAAAAATACAAAATAAAAATACTCTATGAAATGACTTTAAATATTTCATTATTTAAAGTCATTTCATAGAGATTCCATATTATAAACGATTAAAAACTCATCAAAATATTCGTTGGTAAATAAATCCAATCTGTATTTTTCTTATTTCGATGCACGATAGAAAGTCCATTTAATAAAAACTACTTCAATCATTCAAAAAAACGTATAATATATTTGCTGATATTGTCCAAATGTATTTTATGGGCAATACATATACAATACACGGGAATATAGAATTATTAGTATGTATATTACTTGTATTTGTGTGTCGCAGAAAAACATTATTCGTTTTACATTTTTATTTGTTCGTACAAGAAGTGATTTTGTTTTAAAAATACGTCATTTGTGCTCGCGGTGCTGCTTGTCTCAGAATATTTAAAGTCACAAAGTAATCGATTTTCGACTAAGTTACTGGCGATAGAACTCTTCGTAGTTCATAAATCCGCATAAGTACGCAAATTCGTTAAGTTAAACAAAACGTGGAATGATCTACCCTCTGAGGTTTTCCCCTAAAGCTACGTCATTAGACTCTTCAAAAGTGAGTTACCATCAGGTGGCCCGCCTACGCTGGGTTCAATAGATACAATAATGTAGTGAAACTCCGTACCTCCCCTCAACCATTTGTTGACATTTCTGCGGTAAACAGTTTTCTGTTCTACCTTTCTGTTCTACCCTCCAGAAAAAAAGACGTATTTTTCAATTAGGTGGGATGGAATGAGTGAGTATTTACTTCACATCGCTCGAGCGCATACCCGCTTTGATCCCTTGCGTCTATATAAATATTTGCTATTTTCATTCAAATATCGATTTTATTCGATTCTTGTAATAAATAAATGGTCGGTAAATCGATTATTGCAACTGCCGATACATTCTATTGTTGTCTATTTTACATAATTCGCAAATCAAACTGCATTTAAAAAAACACATCCTCAGCGCCGTGACGTACAAATGAATTGTATTAATAATAATTTAATAAATTAATGCATTTTTCGTCTATCATTGAGCAATTACACGTCCGTCCAAACTTAACCGCTTGAAGCGTATCGCTTCACGTCGTGTACTTTATTGTGTAGAATTTAAATACATAATGTACTCGGTCGCTTGTCTAACATCCATTTTATACGTTCTCTTGTCTTAGTTTTATTCGTCTCGACTTCTAGTGGTGTGGAAACCATCTTGGAAATTCATTGCGTGTTATCAAATAGTACATGCATAAGTAAATCGTATACGATTAACCATATTCATTGTGTATTGGATTATCGTGGTGAAGTTAGCTCGTTGTCCCTTCGGGGGACACAACGAGCTAACTTCTTACATTAAAATTATTTCAATAAGTTTCTATATAAAAAGTTTTGCGATGATCTGTATGTATGACGGATATATTGTTGCAATCACACCTAACTAGCAAAATATGCCTTCGATATGTCACCCTCCCTCAAATATATGATGTACACGTCGTAAAAGTCTTGACGAATAAAATCAATAAATAAACATAAATCAGTTTATCCTTCAACAATAAATAAATAAACAATTAATTATTGCATTTATCAACATTACACGTGTGTAATATGCGTTTTCTTGCTTATATTCGCGTATTTAATATCGAATTCCAACGCTCAACGCGTTGAAACAAAACTGTGTGACAAATCAAAATCATATGCATTTGTTTTGAAATTTACAGCACTTAGATATTTTTGTATGTAGTATTTTATATTACGTAATATTAGATTGAAATCACTTCGAATTCTTGTTAAAAAGAAACAAAATGGATGCCAAATAATTGATGGAACGAGTTGATGTATCGTGAATTTCCTCGCAGGACAATAATATCGCCGAAATATACAATTAGTACAATCAGATAGATTTACATACGATCATGTTTTTATGTGACTTGTTATTACAAGATAAGGTCGTGAAATAAGACTTATTCGACGGCATAGTTAGTTAGTAATGTTTTGTCTTCTTTGAAGTATGTCTAAGGGTCAACACAGATTTGCTACTTTAGCATCGGCGTACGGCGATTTATTCGCGTTTGTTAATCTACAATTTTGGGTAAGGAAAAAAAACGAGGTGCAGCTACAAAATCGCTTCGCTGAAACTAAAGTATCGTGTGCATAGGCCCTAATCACTTTTACTAAAATCAAAACTCTAGAAGATTACTTTACATTATGAGATCGATAGTGCTCTAACTTTTTATGTAACACGGTCTGTCGCGTAAAAGGTCTCGGATACGATGCCCGGTCAGAGAAGCTTAGATAACTTTTCTGGGTCCGTTCGTGGCACCCATTGGTATGACATAGAAAGTTGAAAGTTAGAGTTAGTTAGCGACCGAATTCGTAATGTCAAGTAATCTTTAGGGTGTCCTCTGATAAAGTCAGATGTGTACGTATCGTGGCCGGTTCAGATTAAAAACAACATTAATCAATTATTCATCCTACTTTTGTTACTATTTATCATGTTATCCTTAGCGTCTACAAGCAATGCGTGAACCAAATCCGTTAGAACAATTAGTTGAGGTCGCCACTTGCTTGCATGTCAAACCGTGTTAAGTTAAACGAGGGACATAATTATTTGAGACCTTAATAAATTCATGGGGATATAACCCCAACATACGTCTAAAAAATATCAAATCAATCATCAAATACCAATTAACAACTGAACTTTAATAAAACGAATAAAAAAAGACTTGTGGACTGCTCGGTCTCACGAGCGGTGGAATGGCTTTGTTAATTGACCACGCGCCACGTGCCTGATTGCAAATCGCACGTATCCTTATTGTTTAAACTCGATGACTCTATAAAAAATAACAATATATTTGTAGCTATTTAAGACGAGAATTCAGTAGTGAACACTGTTAATTAACTTGACACACTGTGTAGCAATATATTATCTTCTTGAGGAGAATACCTTACAGCCTTGAAAACTGGCAGACTATCAGAGTCTGGTTAGAGAGTAATCGGTATCTGCACAAAAAATATATTTGGTTGTAAAATATGCAAGTGATGCCTAGTGCTTCAGAATTGTAGTCTCACTCTGTGGGTTCAGGTTGCAATCACGTGCGCCTCTGTCTTTTCTAAGTTATGTGCGTACCTCATCATCAACCAAATTACTGTCCCACTGCTGGGCTCGGGTCTCCTCCCGGAGAAGGATTAGACTATAATTGTATGTGCGTATTGGTAGACTTCACATACTTTTTTGAGAACTTTTTTTTTTAATTTTTCGCGACGTTTTCCTTCACCGTGTAGGAAGTGATAATTACTTTGTAATGTACCTATTACAAAGTAATTATCACTTGCTTTGCGGTGAAGGAAAACGTCATGATAACACCGATATACCTACGAGTTCTACAAAATGTTCTCAAAGCACTTTGAAGGTCTACCATTCAGCACGTGGTCAGCGTGGTGGACCATGGCCTAATCATTCTGAGAGGAAATCCGAGCCCCACAGTGCAACAATGAGTGGTGATGAAAATGTATATTTTATATATTATTATTTTAACGGATTTATAAAAAAACACATTGCAAATAGACACTACGAAAGGTATATTTCTCAATAATTCCGATTGATGCTGTTATATGTTATGCGGTCTGTGCTTAAAAATCGTATCTACTTAATTAAGTTCAAAATTACTGTAGTTTCAAATGGAGTTAGGAATCCTAATCCATAGTTATGATTATTTATCCATACCTAAGTCATCTTGAAAATTAATTGGCTTTTAAAATACGAAATACACATTATTTTTCTCTGATGAGTTACAGTGGTAGAAATATTATTTGCACCGATTAATTTAACCTTTCAGTAGAGTGATGAACCTTGATTTTACTATTTTTTATGGTGGTACGAGGTGATAAGTGATCACCGCCGCCTATGAATATTCGTAACATTCATAGGCGGAGCTTAGACGGAGGAGACGGACACACATTACACATTAGTTTTTTTTTATGTCAATTTTACAGATCATTCGTAAAATACTGATAACCGATATTAAAACTATTCTAACGATAGAACAAACCTTATATTCAATCAATATAAGCTTTGTATTATCACGGGAAAATTATGCGATAATCGGTGCAAGTTATATTCGACTATAATTAATTATAACATTCATTTAAACTTTGTTAGTAATAGTAATGTGATTAGATTACATATTATTGTTCCATGATTTTCATTGCAAAGATAAAATTGATTTTTTCTCAGTTATGTCTGCTATAGGTATTATACAAGCATTGTGACTTCGCTGATCTGGGGGAGGGTCACTACCATCATAAAGCAGTATTATTGTATCTTAAAACAATTTTAGAAATAATATTGAGCGCTTTTAGAGTGCGTAATTTCAAAGTAAAATAACAATAATATTGATATAACAGATGTTAGTAATCCTCTTATTATTAGTCTCTTATGTCAATCGTGATTACAAAGTTGGCAGCCGAACTTAGCCGAAAATACACGAATGCCATAACGCTGTCGCACGCTCGCGTTTTTATATGCAAGTAACGAGGGCTCGTTTAAAAACTATTTGGATTTTTGGAATGTTATTTTACATGGAGACAATCCAATTTTGTTAATGGACTAGTATTGGAAAATCATCCTAATGGTATTACATCATTACTGTGGGATTTTTACTTTAGATATATTTTTTAATAATAGCTGGTTAGATAGTAGCTGAACGTAAATTGTTTTGGTACTTAATCTGAAAAAAATCAAAGTAGTAGAAAATGTCTGTTAAAAATATGGTTTATTTGGGTTTAGCGACCGCAGAAATAACTTTGTTATTCATTGTGTTATTTATAAAAAACAAACTAATTTTTGCTGCCTAAAAATATTTTAATTTAGGCATGAAACCTTAAGTACAAAGCTTCACTATGAGTGTACTGACACACACTTGTCCGTTTTTTGCGATCATTTCGAATTGTAGACCAATGTCACTAGCGGGTGGAGCGACAACCATAAAGCTGGTTAAAGGCGGCCATAGACGGGTAGCTTGTAGTAGTCTTGAAATGGCTTCAATTTGCGATTAAATAATTTTCTTTTCATTGACAAAAAAACAACACGAAACTTCGGGAGTCGCGGCTGCGTTTAGCTCCATAGCGAAACTTCGTTTCGAGGTTGGCTAGTATCATGTATGTAATATTAACTTTGTAGCTTATTGAACTGGTACGTTGCGGTAAGGTACCAATACAACCATTTCTGGCGTGAATCAATTCTTACGTTTTCTACGTTGTATTTGACCATCTTAGTCCTTAAGAGTTAAAGCGTCCATGATGGGCGGCTGTACTTGTTTGATACTTCAATGTTATATAAAAAATGCTCTTAAGAGCATCGCTGTAATGGCTTATCTCTATTATAATTTAGTTATTTTAGGTATATAATAAACTATCTATGAAAATTTCAACTGTCTACCCATTACGGTTCGTAAGTTAGAACGTTGTGACAGACGGACGGACAGACAGACGTTGGCACCCTTTGGGTAGGGGCCACTAAATTTAACCGTAATATTAATTGTTCTTGCCTTCTCGATTATCGATTGTACTTGAAAATTATTCTTTGCATTTTCGCCATACATCTCATCATGTAGTACGTTGTTAATCATGTTATCTAAATTTTCAACGATCTAACATCGGAAAATAACCGGATCAGTTGATATTTTTTTGTATGTGGAGTTAAAAAAATAATTACGTTGTTCATATAGGGCCGGCTTCAACTAAATGTGACCGACGACATTGCAAACATTTACTCAATGGTGTGTAGGTTTACCACAAATACGTATACAGGATTAAATACAATAGGTATTGAGTGTTTATGTATTATTGCCAAATATGTAGTGTCACTTTGATTAATTATTTGTTGTTATACCGGTCACAGTAATTCATACTCTGTGAAAGTTTCAAGTATCTACGTATTACGGTTCAAGAGAGCCCTGTGACAGATGAACGGACATATAGCGGAGCCTCAGTATTAGGGTTCTGTTGGCACTCTTTGGGTGCGAAAAATTTACCATAGATTTAGGCGGAGGGTTAATAATAATTAATACGCAAATGGTGCCGAAAAAATAGAGGCGCGTATGAGTTTGGAACCCGGGATGAAGTTGACACTGGGCATTATTAACCACTGAGCTATCACTATTTTACTATCGTCACCTTCATATATCGCGATTATTCCCTCGAAGAATGCATGCACGCTAGCTATGAAGGTACCTATTCACCATCACTGCAATATTGGTTTTTGAAACAAAAACAAATATGGCATCTTTATGAAATCGAATTTTATTCACCATCAAACGGGTTTTTATTTATAACATAAAACATTAATATACAGGCGAACTGCATCCTGTTATTAGGTGAATCAGACCACGATATAATCCTGAATCAATAAAAAAAATTAAAACTGCATTTGTAACAAAAATCTAAGTTGTTAAAAAAACCAGACTATTTTTAAACGCATCGATTACTAGCGTTTGTGCATCTGTTTCAAATGGAACGCAAATAATGTGGCGAGCAATTCTCCAGGGATATCGGGTTCCAGATCCACAAGCGATCTATTAGTCTGTTTACCGACAAGATTGATGTTATAGGGTTGCTTTTACCAATTCCCGTGTAAAGAACTACGGTCTCCACTCCAAGGTCCGGGTTCGATCTAAGGCACTTCTTATTTTGATACCATTTATAAGAAAACTAAATATCACTCAATTATCATGAGGAAATTTTAAATATGCGAGATGCACAAAAGTATTTGCATGGTAAAATTACAGTACCAATACACATTTTGCTAGTGTGGTGGATAATGGCCTTCTTTTTCATTATAGATAAGACCTAATCCCAGCAGTGGGACAGTAATATATTGTTTTATTATGTTCTGCATTGACTACTGAACTAATACAATAATTACAATATGTCCTGGATAAAAAGCAACATTAAAATTTTACAAAACTTACAACAGATATAACACTATCTAAATCGATCAAACAATAAGTAGGTACATACACATGCAAACTCTCATATTAAATGCATATACCATGTCCATTTTGTTGTGAGTCAAAAATTAAAAAATGTGACGCGTAACCGAAAAATGAAACGGTAATTGTTTTCCAACGCCGATAAAGAAGTTTCACTTCGATAATGTTTACAAAAATATTCTAAGGTAACGAACATTTTGTATCACAATGTTCATAAATGGAATATTTACTTCGAAACGAAATCAATAAAATCTCCAGAAAATCCGAGGAATATTTTCCATTAAAAGCGAAAGATTATGAAGCTTTCCAATTTCTATAAAGCCGTTTCCTAAATCCGACTGAAAATGCTTTCAGCGGCAAATACGCGTTTACAGAGTATATATTTTCGTTGCATTTCTTTATATTAGAAAAATAAAACCATATATTCCATATACGAGTAGATATATATCGAGTCTACAAACCTTGCAGTTGTGAAAAAATCAAACTTCTAAAGTCATCGCAATCGAAAGATACGGCCATTTATGCCGCATAGTTTGCACTCTCACAAGGGTATATTAAAACCTATGGTACTCCCCGTTAGCCTACAATATGTACAACAACTCTACCTGCGCTTCCAATCCTTCCTATCCTATTTTATCCCTTTCCCAAAGCCGGCGTAGCATTGGCCACCTTTCTTGTGTTTCAAATATTCATAGGCGGCGGTGTCTACTTACCATCACGTATCTTGTCTGCTTTTTTATTGGGCTTATATCTAAAAAAATGTATAGTATGAAACCCTTAATATACAAGACCGGCTCTCACTTAGGCGGTTTTTTAAAACACACTCGAGGGATGTTCACCAATGTTAGTAGCAAACTAATGGGTGACGTTGACCAACGTATAATGTTGCTCAGCGCTACCAATTAGTCTTGAACTTTAATTGCTAACCCTTCCCTCGTCCACAGTGATGGACGACGGGTTACATTTTATTACTATACAACCCGGCGAGTGTCATGACTACGACCCGTGTAACTCGAAATTGAAAAAGGGTATATAAAACCCTAATAGTGAAAATAGTACTACGACTCCCTGGCAATGTTGGTTAATAATTAATTTGAAGACTTGTAAATTGGGTGGTGTATATATAGTCTATATTATAAAAGGCGACTAAAAGGTGATTTCAAGGCGTCAAGAGTTGAAGTTCAACTGTCCTTTTAAAGAATCCTGGGAAGAATCGATGTGTAAATTAAAATTTTCAGGTTTCTTCAATTTTAATTTAAATTAATTAATTCAGTGTGACTCGCACCAAAAAAAGAACGATCGGCACGAAATAAACGATGAGGATAAGAACCATCTGTGCCCCGCAGTTTCACCCGCTTTCATTTTGAGGAAGAAAAATCTCGTTTTTGCAACTATTTTCATGAGTGCTGCGCTCCTATTGCATATAGTTACATATGGACTATCCCACGTAGAAATAATTTTTCAATTTAAACCAGTAGTTCCTGAGATTAGCGCGAAACAAACTCTTCAGCTTTGCAACCTGCATAATTAGTATAGATTGAATTTCGAGTAATAGGCGAATCGACATAAATTAAATAGTTATTTCAACTTCATGTTGGTCTATTCTTCTCTCGAATAGATATTTAATTCATCATTATTTCACATATTCTGAATAAAAACCCAATAGAATACGGAATTATAATAATCATTTGGAATAAAAAATGTATTCACAATAAATGTCTTAGTAGGTAAATCTTTTCTTATAGCTTCATTAAAATATAAGTATAATTGAAGCTCGCTTTGCAAGTTTTTCTAGCGAAACCAATTGTGATAATAATTATAGAAGGTAGCATAATAGCGTCACAAAGTAGTTATTGTATAAATATTATTTTATTATATTTATTTGTTCTATTATGGAGTTTGATTATTTTTTATTGTTATAAATTCACTTCAAAGTCTTTTATCTCAAAAATTTGAACCCTTAGTACGAATTGTAATTAAAGAGTGTTTGATACACACCTTGATATTTTGACGTTGTAATTGGTTAAGAGAGGCCTCGACTAGCTTATCAATCAAATGTAAATCTTTATCAATTCGTGAAGTATGTTTGGATCTATGGATGTTGTTAGTCTTTCATACATAATTGCAGAACGGGTTTAAATGAACCACACAGATATTGAATAGCCTGGATTAACATATTAAATGTTGTTTATCCCGGTAACAGGTCTGTGAGATAATTTAAAGTCCTATATTAGTGGTAAGATCCCATAATGTGACCTGACTGGCTAGAGACCACCCTCAGGCCGTCAATAGCGACTTGTCGTGTTCCGGTAGTGCGCCTGAGAGCCAGAGTCCCTCTACCCACCCTTCCTATCCTTTATATCCCATCCCGTCCCGTTTCCCTTTAAAGCCTGCGAGTATTAGTGACTCCTCTGGTGTTGCAAATGTTCATAGGCGGCGGAGACT
>DWNK01000452.1:0-11629 GCA_018250315.1 Hyalothyrus neleus pemphigargyra | reverse complement strand
CTAATTCTTGGGTACGTATATCGTCTATAATATTATAGTGACATTTTTACCCCGATTGGCCCTTGGTTGTATGCGTCTGTACGCATGTACGCATACTATAATACTTCTTCCACTAAACCCCTCTTAAACGGCTACACCGATTTTGATGAACTATATGACGTGTTGAGATCTAAAAACTTTTGCAGTAAAGTTGGGAGCAGATAAAACGGAACTGGGAACAATGAAAGTGTGGAAGATGAGTGAGAGACGAATCGAGTCGGGATCGATGGGAATAGGGAGAGTGGAGCGGGAAAGAGCGATGGGAAGAACAGAGTAGGGGAAGATAAATCTGAAGAGAATTAAGAGCTATTGGAGCTGAAGAAAATGAGGATACGATAGACTTCAGTGACTGAGGACTGAGTTCTAATGATGGAAGATGGGAGGTTTTTGATAGAAATCTGGAAGTTGGGGAGCTTACCCTTAAATATCGTACATCTTGTGTGGTCTACATTACAGTATAATTCAATTCAATGAATAAAGTGATTTTGTTTCAGATCAACTCGTATAATCTGCTTTTCGCAGATACTCCACTTGGCACAGGATTTAGTAGAGCACAAGATAGCGGGATACCCAATGATCTCGATGGAAATGGTAAAATATTCATCTTAACAAACTTACTATGTGAAGAAATCTTGAAAATTGTCGTATCAAGACAAAACTTTGCATTTGTACGAGTACTTATCATTTACATTTGTAATGCTGGTGGTAACCTGTGAGCTGACTGGCTAGCGGCCACCCTCAGGCCGAAGTCAACCGTCAATAGCGACTTGTCGTGTTCCGATAATGCGCCTGAGAGCCAGATTTCCTCTTCCCACCCTTCCCATCCTTTCCATTCCATACCATCCCTTTTCCCTTTAAAGCCGGCGAGCATACTTTTTAAACGTAACTTCTTTGGTCGCAATTACGTAGTGAAAAATCTTAATCTATAATTAAAAACATTTTTGGATGCATCGATGTTCAATCAATCGATTTACTTCAGATATGACTTCCGTTCAATTCCGAGTTGGTTTCAGACGTATATGGTCGGCAGTGACCACTTATCATCAGTCGGACTGCATGCAAATTTTTTACTACAGAATTCTACAAAAAATAAAACCAACAAGACCACATGCTTATTATGTTTTAAAAGATCAAAAGGAGCTCATGTGTTAGCACGAAAATATTTAATAATGTAATCAATATTTCAGCTGAACATTTACACAAGATGCTCCAATCGTTCTACAGTCTACATTCGGAATACAGCGATGCACCAATTTATATATTTGGACAAGGGGATGGGGCTCAACTAGCAGTAGCTTTAGCCAACATAATATACAGAGTAAGAAAATGTTTCTTAAAATCAAGCAGGTATTCTAATTTATCACACGCCATACACCAGACCATAGACTTAGTTTAATACTAGTATACCATGGGCACGTTCCACTTGGCGTTCAAAAGGCTCATAATCACCCAAAATATATCTCCGAATGTACATTTTGAGCGCCTTCTGGAACACACTCAACAGACGCAACTATCACGAAACAAGGCCATCTAGTCCAAAATATATGAACTACTCAACCTGAATGTACAAAAGATGTAGTTAATTAACGAATTGGATTGTAATAATCAGTAATGTTTATACAGTTATATAAATAACAAATTTGTCGAAGTGGCTTTCACAGACAAACAGACGCGCTACGAGCTTATTATTTTATATACAATACATACATAATACATTCAAATTATATACAAGTAAATAGTGATACAATTAAACAAGTTTTAAGTTCGATCTTTTTCTGTGCCCTTGACAATGGGTATACAAATTTTCATGATGATCGATTGAGCAGTTCAATTTGATAGCGTAGAGAGAGAGAAACAAACTCACAGTCGCATTTATAATATTAGATATGAAAATGTATTGATTTTAGAGCGACCAGGTACCATCAACTCTTGAAGGAGTGATTATTGGAAACGGAATAATTTCCCCTGCAGTAGCTTTGACTAAGCTAGGATTCTATTTAGAAGAGCTAGCATACATCGATGCAAGCGGCCGAGATGCTATTGAGCGGTTATCGTATGACGTCAATGCATTGGTGAGAGACGGGAAATATGAAGACGCCTTTGATGAATTCATCGTTCTAGGAGACTTTGTGAACGAGAGGGCTGGCGCGGTAGCTGTTAATCTACGCCTTATAATAGACAAACTCACTCGAGACACGACAGGTAAGCGAAATTTGAATGGATATTTTGTTTTCTGAGCTCTCAAAGTTTAGATATATGTAGAGCAGTAACTATTATTGTTTAGAGGTGATCCTTTTACAATTTTACTGTTATCAAAACAAAGGAAGAAAGGAAACATTTGCACTACCGCCTTGTGACACTCGCATTCCAATTGAAATTTGCAAGGGATAGGCGATCCCATTTTAACACAAGAACTGTTTATTAATCTCTATATGGCACTGATCTTGAATTTATCAAAGATTTCAATCAGAATCTATGGAATTTATATTATCTACTCTATAAAAAATCTTAAGACTATGTTTTACCGTGAAAAGTTTCTGAGATTGCCTAAATACAAAAATATGCCAATCTATTACCATTTGACGCTGAAGTCGTTATATGAGAAAATATAATTTTAACCAAATTATTTGATGCATATCCCTCAACTTTCGGCATTAGATTAAGAATAAATGTAAACGTTAAATAATAAAGAAAAATAACGAGTGTGTCGGCGGTTACTGAATTTTAGAAAGAGTTCTAGTCTCAAACAATGTCGTTATGCCATAATAATACATAGAGACAATTACACAATTCAATATAAATGTTATACAATCATGTTCTAATAATAAGTGATATTGCAGATTTCTTCGGACACGCCACGTATCTTCGCGATGTATTCTCCTCTTTTAGCGAGGCTTATGCATTCATGGATGGAACAGTAGCGCCTAAAATAGGAGTCTCACGAGATGTTTCTTACGACGAAGGGAGAGATGACGCTATTAAAGCCTTCAGGAGTTTTGTTATGGATCCATCCACACGAAATGGTAAAAATCCTTTAAAACTGAACGTCCCTCCACTTAGAATAATTATATAATTAATTAATTAATATTAAAATGTAATAATATATATAATGGGTATTATAACATTTTTTCTTTGTCATTATTGTTCATTAGTCGAAATTCGATCGTAATATAAATCTCAAAAGTAAACTAAATCGGTTGAGAAACACAAAAAACTTAAGTTGCAGTCGAAAAAGAAGCGAATGCAAGTATGTAGGTCTATTAATAGTATATTATGCTTTATTCCAAATCTATGTAGGTATTTTTAAGTTGTGTAACTAATAATATTATAATGTAATAACTTTATGATATAATTCCGACAAACATGTTTTTTCTAGTTGAAAGACTTTTACAAGAGACAGAACTCCGTGTGATATTCTATAATGGCAACTTAGACGCAGTGTCTAATACACCGGGTGGGTAACCAAGTTTACTATATTTTAACTTTCTTGTGATCGAATCTTGATCAAAAATAAAATAGGATAGAATACCTAACCGAGAGGCAGACGGGCTACCTAATAGTCACCGCCGCCTACCATTATTGGCAACAGCAGCGGAGTCGCCAGTGCCGGCTTTGAGAGGAAAGATGGGATTACGATGCATGGCCACGCTCATCGAGATAAGGTCGACTCGTGTCGCCGAGCTAACTGGAAGCATTAACTCTTTGGGAACCTACAGCCCCGAGGACACGTCGTCAGATTCACCGCAATAGGATGGGAAGGGTGGGAAGAAGGAATCTGGCTCTCAGGCGCACTACCGGAACAAGTCAAGCCGCTATTGGGGAGCTTACCACCAGCACTTACCACTTATGCTAGACACTACCGAACACACGTCTATCTTGCTTTTAAAGTTTATCCGTGTTTTATACGAGCATCTTAGTGTCATTCAAGATCAGAATGGCTTCAACAAACTTGGGCAGTTTACGTTGGGATAGGTTATTGTCGCCAAAGTTTGAACAAACTAAGAGACTTTGCGTCTTATGCGTCGGTCCCTAACATCAACTGCTATTAGTATATGTGAATATACTCACAACTTTTGTATAAAAGATGCCTGCAGTCAGATATTATAGAGTTTGTTTGGGAATGCTATAACAAAGCAATTGTAATAGAATGTTTATTAAAGAGTAAATAAGTGCTCGCTGGTGGTAACGTCCCATCGTGTGACTTGACTGGCTAGCGACCACCCTCATGCCGGGTCTACGGTTAATATGCACTTGTCGTGTTCCGGTAGTGCGCCTGAGTGCCAGTGTTCCTTTACCACACTTCCCATCCTTTATATTCCACCCCGTCCCTTTTCTTTTCAAAGGAGAGCATCCTGTGCAAATGTCTATAGGCGGCGATGACTACTTACCATCAGGTATCTTGCCTGCCTCTTCGCTTGGTTAATACATAAAAAAAATAAACAACTGGTTACAAGGTAAACGTAATATTATCATTATTCACATTAGCCAGGTGGCGCCTATAGACTTTCCGATCGACACACAACACCCATCACTCACAGCGTCGCCGGCGGCGGCGGCGACCCCTCACTACTACTTTACGGTCGCCATACGGTATCCCCACGTGACAGGCCGTCTTACGCTTACACCCCCCACAACAGCAACTGACGCACACCGAGGTCCGAATCTCACAGGAGGTGCCCTTGCTCCAGAACGACATGAACCAACGAACAGGAACGACTACAGACCAAGCCTTCGGCCAAGGTTTGGAATCCACTCACTTCTCAAACAATAGTCTTCTGGCCCGGATTGAGCCCTTCCTAGTTTTGTCACAAAAGCCCGCACATGCACATTAACAGCAACTACACATATAAAAATCGGTTTACAATTGACGGAGATATCTTCGGACATACAATAAAAATACAGCCGAATATAGAACCTCCTCCTTTTACGAAGTCGGTTAAAAAAAAAGAAAGAAGGCCTACAGACCGGGCCTATATACGAGTATATATATGGTTCGGAAATACCACCGATAGACATGGGTGCAACCCATTTCTATCGTGAAGCATTTTTTTGTGTTTCCGTGGTAACATGTGGATGTAGGATCACATAGTAATAATATCCTCTTAAACTAACCCACGAAAACTAGATGCGATAGGATTCTTTATTGGCCACAAGATATTGGTTCGAATACCACCTTTTACATCAAACGTGAAGTTGTAAAAATAGATTCTGCTGCAAGCCTGAGGGTCATAGAGGTACAGTAGCTTCATTAGTGTAACTTCCCGGAGTTCAGTGGACTTTGGCGAGAATTGGCAATCGAGAGTAAGCCAGCTGAATGTTACGCAGATTAATGCTAGAAGAAGGATTAATGTTGTTTAACAATATTCAAATGTTAGTAATAGTGAGTTAATTTGAACCTGTTAATAAAAAAAGCAGTGATAGCCGTGGTTGAGAATCGCGGTCTTGCTCTGGTGGGTCCAGGTTCAAATCCCAGGCGCGCACCTCTTTTCTAAATCATGTGTCCATTACAATATAATTATCACTTGCTATACGGTGAAGGATAACATCGTGAGGAAACCTACATGCCTAAGAATTCTTAAAAAAAAGTTCTCCAAAGGTATGTGAAGTCTACCAATCCGCAATTGGCCAGCGCGGTAGACCATGGCCTAATCCTTCTCATTCTGAGAGGAGACTCGAGATCAGCAGTGGGACAGTAATGGGTTGATGACAATAACATGTTGTTAATACCTAGCTCGGACTGTCTTGCTTTTGGCATTTTGATGTGCGCCAAAATTTTGATTTTTTTTCAGAAAGAAGGCAAATTTAAGATAAAAATTACGTAAAAATCGGAAATTCATTGCTCAATCAGTTATCTGCGTTCTGTTAAGCTTAATTCTTTCAATTTAATTCTTAATATGAACATAGAAACATGTTGCGGTTAAACTTAGACAAATCTTACAGTTTAAATATTTTATTCCCATTAGTATGAAATTTCCTACACATTTCCGTTACATGCCAAAAAGACTTGTATAATGAGTCGGGCACTTTTACTTAAGTTACTAAAATGCAGGTTCATTTCAAAGCACTCGGTATGAAATAACAAAAAATGTATATTTTTACCGGCATTTTCGCCTGGAAATGTGTTCATAATTTCACTTTTCCTAGTTCTCATATGACTAATGTTATGCTACTCTACTGTATTCTAGTGAGCGTAATGTAAAATGTGCTATTCATATGCGATATTGTTTTATATCTTAGTATTAATATAAATATCATCAAATTTAAATAAAAGTAATTTACTTTCAATTTTCTCTTAATGTTGTGTGCCTACGTTGTATACTTATTACCCATTAAAATAAATATAATGTTAAAAATACTCCAGATTATCTGTATCTGCCAATTCGAATTACCTTAATTGTTTTAATATTTATTTTTATATAATTTGTTATACAAATAGACCAATTATTAGATTTTAAAGAACTGATAAAACTTACTTTGATACAAGATAAGCAACAGTGTCCAAACTCCCAGCGAGGTCGCCATCACAGATTCCAATCCAATTGAAAATCAATCTCAGATACCATCTTAACTTGCAAACCCGAGAAAATCTAGTGACAAACAATTTCAAGTGGGCCGTGAACCAATTTTCTGTCCCCAAAATTGCTTCATCCCGTGTTTTGATTACCAAGTCCGAAATTAATGGCCGTCCTTTAGTCGCCGGTGATAATGAAAAATTTAATACCATCTTCCGTTCAAATTGAATTTCATTCGAATAGAACACTTTTATTTCATTTCTCCTCACGGAAGTGGCAATACTTGTGATAAATTGTTTCTCATCCGACCGCCATATTTAAGATTCCGAGCGTTGAGCGTTTACGTTGGTGCAATAATATTTTAAGGATATTTGGTTTAATAAACATCGGGAGATTTGGGAGATAAATTATGTTCATTATCAATCCATTAAAGGAAAAGGAGGATCCATTTTGTTCTTTTCTTCCGAGTGGATATCTGAGTACAGTAGTGGAACAGTATGAGATTGACGATTGAATATTGATGGTATATAGAGAAGTACTTGAGTACTACATTTTGAAAAGTATAGTTTATTCAAAAAACATTGGCTTATAAGGCTTTCTCACTAATGGTGTCTTTTCACCAGTCCGAAAGTAAATCACTTTATCATCCATCGGTTCCCCATATTTTGCTTCAGGGATAGGTGCCTTCTCATCTAGCATCAGTTTTCTTTTGACCTCCCTCCGCTTTACCCTTCGTCTTATCATTCGGATGTTTCTGCAGCAGTAGATGTTTATAGCAAGGAAGACGACTCCTCTCATCCAACAAATAGAAGCGGCTATTGGTAACCAGCCACCGAAGCCTTCATAGTTTGTAAGCTTCATGTCGACACTCCAGCCACTGTATCTAAGTATCATGCCTTTAGTCAGACTTTCCTGAATATGGGCGATATATACAACAGCCATAGAGAGGTCAAAGACGATCATAAATACTGACGCGTAGAAGAATACAGCCAGCGAAAATTTCAGGATTCTCACGTTACTAATATCGCGAATGAGTTTGAAAGCCACGGCGACAAGAAGCCAAATAACGTGGAAGATAATACTCAGTTCTATATATCTGAAACGGAAATTAAACTTAATTTTATGAAGGGATTATGATTATGTATCTTCTATCGTCAATAAAAGTGATTGAGTAATCTCAATCGCTTTTGTTACAAAGTTTAGATTACTTCCAGTTTGTAAGGAATAATTTCAGCCCTTTGAATTTACTTTAAGAGTATAAAATATCAATTTAAATTTTGAAATAAAAACTACTAGTTTCTATCCGCGATAGGGCACATGGTCTTTAAGTTAAGCATTACATTATCTCATAAAATACTTTTTCGCGATAAAGTATCATAGTACAGATTTTTTTTATCTACCTATCCAAGTATGATGATAAGCACAGCAGATGCTCTAGGCTAAAATTTAGAAATACAGAATGTGGTTCTAAACGTAGAAGAGTCTGGTAACATTTGCGTAATAAAAAAGTTCATAGTAAAATTGTAACCTTACCTTCTCGTCTTAGCTGAGAGCCTGGTAGACACAGTAACAATAGCAGGGGTCCACTTGATGGGCAGTAGGTCCAGACCAGCGGTATAGCTACTGAGTTGCGGGTTCGCGATGGCGCGCGAGCCTCGGAGATCGTAACCACAGGCTTGCGAATCAAACAGATACATAATTCGGACCAGTTTGTCGTAGTCCCGAGTCGAATGCTCCGGCGACCACAAACAGTACTCGATAGTCGACGCTCCGATGAATACCAATATACCTGGATTAATTGAGTGAGGTTTATTAGCCGATCGAATGAGAATTCTCAATTATGGCATAATTTAATTAAATTGCATATTAAATTATTTCTGCATAACAATAACATCAGATAAACCTTTATTGCCATAATATTGAAATGGGTTTGTGGTGATTTTTGGAAAGAGACAACAATGGGTCATAAAAATAATTGCTCTCAATCTATTTATAACCAGCCAGGATCAACTGCTTTATTTTGCTAAAACAGAAGCTTAGAGTTTAGGCTATAGCGGTCATCCATCCAATCCAACCGTGCCTGACGTTTTTTGCTTACAGTTCGTATATCAACGGCATATCGCGAAGGTATGTGCTTAAAGTAAGCTAAAAAAGCAGGGCTATGCGCGCTACACAAGCAAGACATGAAGTTATATGCGCTCTAAGTCCACAGGCCGCGAGGCTGCACGCACTTTACCCAAGCCAAGCCGCAGTGATATGCGCGCTACACATGCACAAGCAAGGCATGGAACTATGTGCGCTTTACACGAGCCAATCGCAGAACTATGCACTCTACACGCAAGCCAGGCATGGGGCTATATGCGCTGTACACTGGTCGCGAGGCTATACGCGCTCGACGCAAGCCGCAGGGCTATGCAGGGCTTCACACAAGCAAGCCAGGTGAGCTGAATTGCGGGACTGGAAGGAGCTACATGCGCTATATAACGCAAGGCGACATGGGCTTCAAATAAGCTACAGGGGCTATGCGCGTGTTAACAAAGACTATTTTGTATAATTCTGTATAATTGTGTAATGGCACAAAAATACTTGATTATTTTGAAAAATTTGGCTTCGAGTTTGATGGTAATTTATCCTTTAATGATAGTTCACAAGACTATTATCGTTAATTGAATAAAACAATGACTGGA
Source organism: Hyalothyrus neleus pemphigargyra (assembly GCA_018250315.1). Taxonomy (NCBI): domain Eukaryota; kingdom Metazoa; phylum Arthropoda; class Insecta; order Lepidoptera; family Hesperiidae; genus Hyalothyrus; species Hyalothyrus neleus. The sequence goes on along the minus strand of DWNK01000452.1, from coordinate 2,391 downwards.
ACTCTTGATGGAGATGAAAATGTCAATTACTTTGATAAATGTGATACCTACTTCGAAAGAATAAATTCGTAATTGTTTCTTGTGCTAAGAAAGCGATTTTCAATTTATTACAAACATTAATCAAATTTAGGTCTTGGTTGTAACTACAAAAGTTTAAGATCTGGGTCTATTAAGAGATATGTAATTTAGTGAGGGCAATACGACTTCTCTTCTCATCTGAAGTGGTCTAACCCTGTTCTGTCTGTCTATGGAGGTCCTAAGATGGAATACCTAAAACTTTTATTACCATACTCTTTTAACTAAGTTGAACTACAATGCAAAATATGCTGTATGGGAGAACTGTAAGCAGTGTGAATGAATCAACATAAAAGATTTGCTAGGTAGAGTTGGCGCCGTATTCCACATAACGAGTAGAAGACTTTGGCTTAATTCGTTATCATTACTACCTTTTTGAACCCCGACGAAAAAATGGAGTTTTATTAATTAGACGTATGTTATGTGGCACCATAGCTTCCAAACGAAGCACCCTTAGTATGAGAGTGTTCGATACGATATATTTATCTTTGATTACAACTATCGATTCGATCACGGTAGGCTTTCAGCTAAGTAAATTGCCGGAATCAAAAAACGATACAAAATGGTGTACCGACCCTGTTATTCTTTGATTACAACTCATACTAAGGGTACAGTTTTCTATTCAGTTTTTTTTTTATTTGAAAGGTATCAAGGAAATACTGGATCGAGAATATTCTTTTTGATGATTTTTTTATAAGATTCTAGAAAATTTCTTCAAGAAATCTGAACATTTACAACGTATCTAATCGATACGAAATTTGGTCTGTTACTGTAATGATACTGAAAATTGACAAACTAATCCTAAATAAAAATGAAATATGAAAATTGCTAGATAGTCAACTCCTAACCAACTTGGCACGTGGCAGACTAATATTTATAGCACAGCAAAATATTTTTTGTGTTTCGGTGGAAAAGTGGGGTGCCGTCTTGTAAATGAGGCGAACATCTTAGTCTTCAGAAGCAGCAACGCATCTGTGATTGCCTCTAGATAGGACTACTGTTCTGCATAGAGTTCGGTTACAGATGTCTGGGGTCAGGCATACTCTTTGCTACTTCATATCCTAAAAGATTATAGTAGATAGTCGTATCGGTTATTGGAATGGTCTCGACCTTGGTATGATAAAAAAAAAATAGTAATTAGTTTTTTTTATCATTTTAGACTTGAGATAAGTCAGGCAGGCAACCTGATAGTAAGTGGTCACCGCCGCCTATGGACATTTGCAACGCCAATGCATCGCCAGCTTTGATGGAGAGTTCTTTTTACGCAACTTTTGATTAAGAATAAAAATGAGTATATTTTTTCACAGTAAAAAATTTGTAATATTTATTATATCTTACATTGAACAATAATATAGTAACATATAAAGCCACATGCTTGTTTGTCTTTCAGCACCAGAGTCACTGTTTTTTCAGCATGTAACAAATGGGGCAGCATGGCCGATCGAATGATTCTTCGTTCGAACGCACTGATGATCTCCCTTGGTGCAAAATAACAGCAAAATTTCTTTTTTATTAAACCTCTATTCCATCATTATTATTCCAAACCATGTATAGAAGATATTTTATATTGAATTTATATAACAGAGAGAATATGACCACTATATTAAATTATACATTAGACATTGTCATATTTGTCAAAGAGAATATAAACGGCTACGTTCCATAAACTAAATATATGCCATAGACAAGGTACAATGCAATTAAACATTTGGTTCCACTGAAAGCTTTGCACTAATAGCTGTGAGCTATTTTATAGTTCTAGAAAGAGTTAGTTTGATCCATAATTCACCAGTGATACCCTCATAATAATAAGATTTGGGTTTTTTATGTGTAAGCCAAACGAAATGGTAGGCGAGACACCTGATGGTAAGTAGTCAACGTCGCTTATGAACATTTGCAACACCAGAGGAGTCGCTAATTCGGCTTTAAAGAGACAAGGGACGGGACAGGATAGAATGGATGGGAAGAGTGGAAAGAGGGACTCTGGCTCTAAGGCGTACTACCGAAACACGACAAGTCGCTATTGACCGTAGACTTCGGTCTAATGGTGATAGCCAGTCAGGTCACACGATGGGATCTTATCACCAGCAAACAATACACATATCAGACTACAAAAGCAAATGGTTGTATAATAGGTTAATCTCTCGGAAATAACTAATAATATCTATACTATCCATACTAATATTATAAATGCGAAAGTAACTCTGTTTGTTTGTCTGTCTGTTACGCATTCACGCCCAAACTGCTGGACCGAATGTAATGAAATTTAATATGGAGATAGTTTGAAGTATGTCAATGAACATAAGCTACTTTTTC
>DWNK01000451.1:0-11635 GCA_018250315.1 Hyalothyrus neleus pemphigargyra | reverse complement strand
TCAGTTGTGGTCGCGTTCCGATCCGGTTATAGATTAAGAAAAAACAATGACAATTTGTAAGTGCCACCGTAGACCTATACAAAATAAATTATTTTGAATTTAAATTAAGGCTTAACAAGTCATCCGTGACCCAATAGTGGTTCATGATAATATGATTTGAAACTTGAATAACGAAAAAAATATTGATTGGTTGAATACAAATGAGAAAATGGGGACTGATGCAAGTTTTGTTACATATCGATTTTTTATCTTTGCAGGTACTTTTGTATTCCGTTGTAAGATCGCCAAACACTGCGAAGAGTAAGTATTTATTATAACTATATAACACAGATTACTCTAAACTTAGAATATTGTTACATCATAAAATCGCGCCTATGTTATAGAACATGTCCCTAGATTTTGATTTTTTAAAGAACCGCTCTATGTCCTGTACTTTTCAAATTCAAAATCATTTATTGGCACAAATATGGGTACATTATAAGTAAACCGAGTTAACTTCTCAATAAGTATTGTTTCTAAATATATGTAGTTTAAACGTCGTTTAACTGTCACTGCGTTTCTGAAGCACATTTAACTATTCAATTACTATGAAGCCAATAACCAGTTCCATATTCTGCCGCTAGATGGATCTATTTACGGAATAAAATTTAAAACTTATCTTTTCTTATTTTTTCATTTGCTAAAAAGCTTGAAAAACATTACTTTCTTCAAGAGTCGGGAGAAAATGTACATAGCAATCCAATAACCGTTTAAAATCAAAAGGAAGGAAGTCATTATTGCAAGCTAAAGATTTCAAATCGCCCGGAAGTAATGCTCGGTCATCGCCACTTGCATCTTCCAAGATTTTCTGTCAAGTCGTTCAGAAACTTGCTCGTCATTGCAAGTTCATTTATTGTCGCTCCAAGCCTGCTTTTTCATGAAAATACTTTTAATATGTGACACATATTAAATGTTTTCGCAACGCTATTTTCCAGGTACTAGGACCATTATGGTTTATTACCAAGTACAACCACCATACCCAAATCTACGGTGGTGGTACTTGCGTTTTAACCGACTGAAAAAGGATGTTCTCTCTTAACTCTATGCTCTAGAAAACAAAAAAGGATGTTCTCAACTCAATTCAATCGTGTGAATATTATTTTTTAAACGACTTCGAAAAAGGAGGAAGTTTTATGTTCGGCTGACTGGCTCGTTGGTCTAGTGTAGACCTTGTTAGTGAACCTAACCACCACCCACCCAGAACAAATATTTGTGTGATGAGCACGAGACTATATTTCGTTCTGTGTCTGGATGTAAATTATCTATATATGTATATGTTTAGAAATATTTATGTATGTTTATCAATTGTCTGGTTGCCATAGCACAGGCTCTGCCTAGATCAGATAGCCTATTTGAGTTTTCCCAAGATATTTATTTATTTTATCTTAGTCCTTAAGAGACACATCTCATTGCAAGTTATATTTTTCCGAAGCAGGGGTAGTATATTAACGTTCGAAAGGGAATATGAATGAACTTTGAATAAATAATTTTAAATTTGAATTTGGGATGCAAATGAAAGGTCAAAACTTATTAGGTTTTTATTTTGCCTCTGCACCTATTTCACAAAATAATGGTGAAAATGTAGATATTATCTTTGCGAGCTGATTTATCGTAGTTGCTCCACAGAGCTCGGAGTACAGATGTCTCTGAGCCCACAGCTTTACCCTGACATATATTAATGTGTTTCGGCAAGGGTACGTGGTGGTGAAGTTTTATATTCAAAATTCACTACCTAACTTGTTTATGTCATGTTATAAAAGTCTGGTAGAGTTTTGTAGTATGTATGTATGGTGGTTGTAAGCTCCCATCGTAGGAGCTGACTGGCTAGCGACCTCCCTCAGGCTGAAGTCTACCATCAATAACGACTTGTCGTGTTCCCGTAGGACGCCTGAGAGCCAGATTCCGTCTTCCCACACTTCCCATCCTAGTGCGATGCATATGCATATATCGTCGGGGCCGGTGGGTTCTCACAGCGGTACTTCCTGTAAGCTCGGCGACACGAGACTTGCACCTTGTCCCGACCTGGGCCCCCCCTTTTGGTGTTAAAAATTTGCAGGGGGGGGGTACCCCCCATCCCATCGGGTTTGTAGCCCCCGCCTGCCTCGTCGTTCGGCTTAAACAAAAAAAAGTACGTTTCCAACGTCAGAACTGCTACGCAATTTTTTGTAGCAGCCGCTTTGTATGTGGTTGTCTACTGCTGCCAGAACTGAGTTTATTTATATACAATATAAATACATAAATAAATAAATAAATTTCAATATTTGTTTAATAGTTTCTTTATATTTATAAGCCGAGCGAAGAGGCGGACTTTCTGATGGTGTGATAAGTAGTCAACATAAGCACAGCTGAAACAAACAACTAGCGGCTTTGTCACTTTAAAGCAATTTATTTCAGGACTAAATAATAAAATTACAATCTAAAAATAATGTATATGTATACCCCATACACGAAACAAGTCGATATTTATTTAGTATTATCGTAAAAAATTAAAGGGATTTACCGTATATACAAAACCTTTTGTATTGGTACACACTCAGGCCTATATTTAACTTGTAGACTTATTGAAAGTACAAAACCTTTCATACCCTGACCTATTTACCTTTACACTGTTTACAATTATTCAGTGAAATCCGGTTTATCTTGTGTTTTCAATTATTTGCATTCAAAAAGAAAATAATTATGCTTGTAAATGTTAATAAGCAGAATCTAGACGTGGAATAAAAAAGATCCACATTTTCACTGAACAAGAGGAATGGATATTAAAAATTTTAATGAGCCTTCTGAACAATGCTCTGCAGAAATTCAACTGAAACATACACTTTGCTTTATCACATAAAAGTTTCTCGTAAATAAAACTCTGCTTTTTCTTAAGCGTATAACTACTCTGTATAGCGTGTCCTTAGTAGAAGTTTCTCATTTTCAAAAATCGAATCGAGTTTTGTCATACAACGACAGCGCCATTGGTGAAAAATTTGCGACTAAATAGGTAATAAGCTATTACAAAATTAGACGACCAAATCTAAATTTCTTAAACCCAATAAGACAAGAGGACTGTCATCATCGGTCCATTGCTGTCCCACTGCCGGGGTGGAGATTCCTCTGAGATGGAGAAGAATTGAGATCCAATAGGCTGGCCGTTAGTGTGGATTGTTAGACATCACATACATATAAACATTTTTAAAACTCACAAATATGTTGGTTTCATCACGATATTTTACTTCACAGATAAAGGAAATGACAATTTTGTAATATGCAGATGGGTAAGAAAAATCAGAAATCCTAGTGTGCACCTGGGTTTAGAATCCGGATCACGGAAGTGAGACCAATTTCTCAATCACTAAGCTATCACGGTTCAACAATAAGCATATATACATGCGACCATATTGATGACAGGTCATCTTACACTGCTGAAACTTTTCAATCAATTGATTACCTCTAAGCTGAAAATCCATTCAAGCAATTTTATTCTAATCTTATAAATGCCAGTGTAGATCGAACTTTGTTTTAGTAATAAACGATAATAGTCTAGACCTAAGTCTTTCGTTACTTTGTAGCTTTTACTGCTTCAGATTTAGCTACGGGATCACACTTAAAATAAGTCTGATAATATAGATAGTTATCTTTTTTATAATTATTTTTATTACTATTGTAGATTGTTAGATTATATAATACAATTATTATCACTAAAATAAAATATTTAGTTTTTTTTCTATATAATGTAGCTTTCTAAAGATAAAAGCATTATTAATATCGTATCAGTATTTTCAAAATTATCTTTTATTTACACTTTCTTTTTATAATAATAGTACCTTCATATGAGTATAGTTATTTTTGAAATATGATGTTAATTTTTTGATGGAATTATCCACCATTATTATATTGCAGCGAACATATTTATTATGATTAGTTGCGATCAATGAGCCACCCAGGTGCGCGGCGAGAACTGAATAAAAAGTCGGTTATAAGCCCCAGCGTCCGTGCGCTTTTGAGCCAAGCAGTCTCCACGTTTAGAATCTTTTTAGATTAGATTTCTTAGTTGTTTATTATTATATTTGTTTTTTAATGTTACATATGACCCCTGAGGACTGCAGATATAGCGATAGTGCCGAAATTAGCTAACCACAATTCCTATCACCTTTAAATAAAAAATATATATCCTATATAAAGTCCGTTGTAACAATTATCAAGCAAATGAAATGGAAGATAACAAAGTTACAAAGGTCCAGATTTGTATCCGATTTTTTTGGCAATAACATTAATCTCCCTAAGGCCTGGGTTCGTGATATGAATAGAGCGAGTCTTTACAATAACGGAACCCCAGACCTCAAATATTCAGCAAATAAAAATGAAAGCTAATAATGTGTCCTTACTTATTTGGTGGCAAACATTTCTTTCATATTGAAAAATAAAATAATCATAATGCCACGCTTTCGCCTCCATTTTATTGAGGGAAATCACCGCCACATATTATTTGTATTCTATCCTTTGGAATAGGGAGCAGACACCAGTAGAGTCGCCAATGCTACGCTTCGAAGCGAAAAGGTATAGGATGAGATAGGAAGGGTGGAAAGAAGGAAAAGTATTTCACAACAATCCGCCACTAATATGTGCAAAGTCAACTTTGCGGTCATCCGTAGAGCCAACTTACTCGATGCTACGTTTCGGAGGGACACACGTATTTGTGTATGCTATGGTATGTATGTTGTATTTGTATCCTTTGAGAGGAGGGAGGTATCAGTTATTCAGGTACAACACCTGCATGCTTATTAAATAATATTCCTTGAAATGTTACCTATTTTTAAATGAGTTTCTATAAGAAGTTTGTTAAAATAGTTGACTCATTAAAAGAATGTCAATGGTCGTTACGAAATAACCTTGTTTTTTTATTTGGTCTGTCAAATATGTTCCTGGACGGCGGTGGCCACTTAACATAAACCGATACGATCATATGGCATACGTCATGTATGGATGCTCTTTTGTGACTTCCAATAACAAAACCACGCATATCGATGTTGGTATTAATATCATTCGGTATAATATCGATTCCCCCATATTACACGCCTCATGAGAATGACCGCAAACCAACCGTATGGTCATGGCTTTATTAAACTTTGTATGAATTATTCATTTAAACACCGCCGTGACCACACGAGCACATTGCGCTGTCGACGTGAAATATTTTATATGAATTATACGCAATATTACGTGATGTACGACGACCATATTTAAACGGATCTGTTACATTGACAATTTTAAAGGTGCAACTTTTGTGGTTCTGTTCTGAATTACAGTAGAAAGTTAATTGTATAACAAACCAAAATTTAATTATAAGTTAATTAAATTTTGGTTTGTTATACAATTTTTGCTAATCTTGTAAGTCTAAATAGCCTTAGCGTTAATCTACCGTTAATAGCTTATTTTTCGGTAGTGCGCCTGAGAACCAGAATAAGTCCCACCCTTATAATCTTGTTGCGGTGGCTTCTAAGCCTCTGGACTTCTGGGCGTGTAGTCCCGCTTAGTAAAACATCGTGAGGAGAAATGTGTGTGTGAGTGTGTGTGTAATCCAATTACGAATCCGATTACAACCGTGAGCCATGATATTTAAGTGCTCTCCAAATATGTGCGGGCATGCAATTTTGCCGCTAGCGGTCACACATGCAATGTAAAACAAAGCAAACCTATGTAGGCTACCTGATGGTAAGTGGTTACTGCTTCCCATAGAAACCTGTAACCGAACATGGAGACCTATCATAGATGCGTCACTACTCCTGAGAACTAAGATGGCTGCCTCATGTATGAGCCGGCATCCACACCTTTCCCCCGAAACAATGACTTACCGTAGAAATGGGTGCAGCGTTGGTGCCTCCCCGATCTGGTCTTCCACCGGGCCATAGTGTGTGCGTTTTACAACACTTGCAAGAGATTGTATTAATTGAGATTAAGAGCTTGTATTAATTAGATTCTAGTTTCCATCGATGTTCGGGTGGACTTCAGGTTAAATTATCCCACGGGGACTAACCTTTACAAATTACATATTTGACCTCAATTGGTCGAGTTAATCAAAAGTAACGTACAACTTTTGATTTAACAAATGTATGAACATATATTTAATAATTTAAACTTTGATAATAATAAATTTTGAGAGTCTGTTTCCCTTTTCCTCTGTTAGCCAGTGCGTTCTCAATGCCAGTGCGTTCTCAATGCCTTTCTGCTTCCTATGAACTCGGCGTCATGAGGCCCACAACTTGTCACGAGCACCTTAAATGCCATTTTTTTACGTCTTCAAAACCGGCGTAGCATTGGTGATTCCATTAGTATTGTAAATGTAGGCACTTACCATCAGTTCAGCAGACACCAGCGCCTATGGATATCCGAAACACCACCAAGTCGCTAATGCCTCGCCTTTGAAGAAAAATTCACGAAGAGAATTTTTCTTCAAGAAATAATTTTTTCTTCTTTATCAAGAACCCCACATTTCGGGGAAACCTAGGAAGGAAATCTTTTTACACCTATCGACGATTCTCTTGCCGATAACGCAAATAATAATGCTTAACAATAAAGAGGATTGGGATTCGAACGCCTGCGATTCTAAATTTTAGGATCATTGCTTATGGAGTCAATGGTGTACAAGCCTGTCTGTAAAACAATTCCTCTTTCATCAGGCATCATTAATGAAAGCAATACACTACTTCAGAAGAGCTTTCTATAAGCTCGGCGTCACGAGAATAAGGGGCGAGTCTAAGGGGCGTGCACAATGCACATGCATCGGAAATACTATCTTTCCCTTAAGAGCCTTGACAAAGACGTAGGCGAGATACATATCTGCAAAGAGTCACCCTTGCCTATGAACATTTGCGATACCAGAAGAGTCACCAATGCTACGCCGGCTTTAAAGAGACAAGGGATGGTATGGGATGGAAAGGATGGGAAGGATGGAAAGAGGGACTCTGGCTATCAGGGGCACTACCGGAACACGATAAATCGCTATTGATGGTAGATTCCAGCCTGAAGGCCTTTTTCAAGAGCCCCATATCTCGGGGAAACCTAGGAAGGAAATTCTTTTCACACCTAGCGACTAGCGGAATTCCCTTAAAATAAAGGTACTGATAATGCTTTATAGTAAAGAGTATTGGGATTCGAACCTCCGCAGTTCTAAATTTAGGATCATTGCTTATGGAGACAATTGTTTGCAAGTTTGTCTGTGTTAAAGCAATTCCTCTGTCGTCAGGCATCATTAATGAAAGCAATACATTACTTCAGAACAGATCTAAGGATGCCGACGCTTTGAACACCGGAATTACGATTTGGAATGGAATCCTAAATCAAGTGCTCGAGATGTTTCAAATGTTACTCTTCATTATACATCTGGTACGTCACGTTTTACTAATGCAAGCTTGGAATAACTCATTTCGTGTGAGGACTTGTCTTACTACTCATAAGTGGTAAGCGATTGAGTTGTTTTTTTATGTCATAGCCAAACGAAGTCACAGGCGAGATACCTCATGGTAAGTACTCATCGCCGCCTATGAACATTTGCAAAACCAGAGAAGTCACCAATGCTCGCCGACTTTAAAGGAATGGGATGGGATGAGATTGAAAGGATGGGAAGGGTGGGAAGAGGGACTCTGGCTGTCAGGCGACCTACCGGAATACGACAAGTCGCTATTGACGGTAGAATCCGGCTTCAGGGTGGTCGCTAGCCAGACAGGTCACACGACGACTTTACCACCACCAGACCTTACTTTCGCATTTATAAAATTAGAATGGATAGAACAAATGTCTAATAAGAAATAAGAACATATACTAAGAATATGGTTTTCTTACCTGATCTCTGAAGGCAAGGCTGGCGAAAGAAGGTAGATTCTTAGCCCATTTGACCGCCATGAACAACAAGCGAGCCGCCGTCTCCGCTGAGCTCTCCACGCCAAGAGGTCTAGAACAATAAAATGTTGTTACTATCAACCCATTATTGACAACAATGACAATGACAAAATGAAGGCAGAATATCTCCTTTCAAAATGAGAAGGAGAATAAGGCCATAGTCCACCGCGCTGGTGATGTGTGCATTGACACACTTCACATACCTTTTGAGAACTTATTTTTTTAAGAACCCTCAGGTATATAGGTTTCCTCACGATGTTTTCCTTCACCGTATAGCAAGTGTCTTATCACTTGATCGCTTACAAATCGCGCGTCCACAGTTATTGTTTAAACTGGATAATTATATCAATAATTAACATAATATTTTATAGATAATTAGATCAAGAACCAAATACTCTGTTTAAAGAACTAAACTGTTTGGGTGACTGTTTAAAGAACTTCTGTGCTCGCAGTGGTCTTTAAGCAGTCTGCTGGTTATCGATAGATAGTCGTCGGTCGATAAACGATGTCACAAATACTTAAGTTTTGGTAAAACAAGTTTTGGTAACTGGTCTTTAGTTACCAGAATCTCTGCCACAATAGTCCTGTGTTCTGGGTTATAAAAAGGCTTATAGTTCAGCAGACCGACCACGTAACTCGATCCGCAAAAACAACATAAGTTTCAATGTGAAATCTGTCTAAGTTACAGCTTTGCGATTAACTATGACTATTTAATTGTAATCACAACACGCTTGCAACAATTTCTATCGATATTATTAACCTGTAAAGAAATAGATTGTGGCAAACTTTTAATGAAACTTACGTTGTTGTTGCTGATAGAATTACGTGGTCGGCCCGCAGTAGTCGGTTTTAAAAAGTTTATGGAAGAGGCTTGCGGGCTAATGATGGTAAATAGTCAACGCCTGTGAACATTTGCAACACTAAAAGAGTCGCCAGTGTTACGCCGGCTTTGTAAAGAAATATCCACGCCATGCCACACAGGAAGCAGCAACGCTATGAAAACCGAAATATATTTGAGAACCGCAAGGCCAGGAATGTTAGAAAGAAGGAATCTCGTTCTCGGGCCTGAGGGTGGTCGCCAGTCAGGTCCCACGATGGGACCTTACCACAGCAACCTGTAAATGTAACATACCTGTAAGGTGCGCAGTTTTGAGGGTAGCTGGAGACCGTCGGTGGCGAATACGATGTGGAGTCTTCTTCATTCGTTACGTCAATACTGTCATCTAAAAATTAATGAAAAATATAAATGAAATCCTATACTCTGTTATAAATAAACAAAAATAAAGATTTAATTTGAATAAACTATGAAATAAAAAAATGTATCAAAAGATTTTTGAACGAATTTTAATTAACCCTTATTTGGGCGCGCAGCGGTCGCGTGTGTCCCACCCGAATTAGTTATTTAAAATAAAACACACGATATTGTTCCAAAACATATTAACATACTCGTAATTAATATGCTTACGAATTGGAACAGTAAATAAATACCAACTTTGATAAATTCTTGGTTTTTGCTTTTAAAATTCTATGTTTACAGTGTAACTCACCATCGCTATCCGAATGTGTGTTCCCTTCCTCATGGTTGTCTCGCGAAGAGTCAGGTTGCGGCAGCTGTGGTTGTGGGGGAGGCAGCGGCGCGTAGTGCGGCGACAGCAGAGGGTAGCGCGCTGGAGAGAGCGCCATTGCGAGGGACACTGGTGGGCTGGAAGAGAAGTAAGTAACTCTTTGGACAACTCATAGAAACACTAGTAGGACATTAGCTGTTGGTGAGGTCTCATGCGACCTGGATAGCGACGACCCTCAAGCCGCAGTCTAATGTCAATAGCGACTTGTTGAAACTAGACAAAGCCTGTGATATGGTACCAACTGAAAAACATTCATATGTAGGTATTTCTAAATAAATAATTATCTTTGGACAACTCACACACGGCCATCTAATCCAAAACTAGGCAGAGCCTGTGCGATGGATAATCAGACTAAACTGATAAACATGCATGTATATTTCTAAATACATACTTATATAGATAAATTACACCCAGAAACAGAACAAATACTCGTGCTCATCACACAAATATGTGTTCTGGTGGGAATCGAACCCACGACCTCCGGCGCAGTAGTCACGCTCACTAACCACTACACCAACGGGCCAATCGGCCCAAAACGGGCCAAACGGGCAAATAAATACTTATATAGATATGCCCAGATCAATACCCCTGCTCATCACACATAATTTGGGGCCGATAACATATCCTCGAGGCCTAAGGTTTTTCAAAGCTTCCCGTGATTCTACATAAAGGATGGGATGGACTCTCAGGCGTACTACCGGAACACGTTAAATCGCTATTGACCGTAGACTCTGGCCTGAGGGTGGTCGCTAGCCAGTCAGCTCACACGATGGAAGCCACCAGCAAAAGCCTTAAATATACGTATTACCGTTTGAGACAAATTTTAGAAAACTGTGATTAGATCGTATAGTTTCGTCGTAGGGGAACCACAAAGTCTTCGCCACAAACAATCATCAAACGACCAGAACTAATGAGCAAGTGATCAGTGAACCGCGTCAACCATTGATCACTTCGCTGACGTCACGTCAAGTCATTCTAAGTACAACCACCCTTGTGTACTAGATTAGACGTCTATTTATTGCTGGATCTATTTAAGATTTCCGTGCGTCCTGTCTGGCATTTGAATTAAATTTTTCTTTGGACATCCCCCAGTTTTTTTTTGGAATTGAATATATATAATATATTTATTTATTTATGTTGCTTTCTTTACATTTCAAACAATTTTCGGTAAAATGTGCATTGTTTTGCCTACTAAGGACTAAAAATCTACTTTTAAACCAGTTCAAAATTCAAATTTAAAATAAATTTTTTTATAGGCCTACTGTGGCACTTACAAGTAAGCATTATTTTCCTTAATGTAAGTACACAATATTTCAAAACACTGCTACAAATAAAAGCACAGTCAGGCGTGGTCGCAGCCAAAGATTTTTGGGGGTCTCATTGATTTTGTGCCAAAGACCAAAGATTTTGGGGGGGTCACATTATTTATTACCCTTTCTAACATTGATTTACCAAAAAAAGTCTGTTTAGACGATTCAACAATCAGAAATAGGTATATTTTTTTGTACATAATAAATTATTTATTCAAATTTCGTGAACAGTAACTTTTTATTGGATTTATCAGTTCGACTTTTAAGATTGTCCTGTGCGAGGGTCCTGTGACACCTCCCCCCCTGAGACCGTGCCTGAGCACAGTCAATTTGAAAATAGTCACATAAAGAAGTCATAATTAGAAACAATCATAACGTCCAGAACTAATGAGCGAGTGATCAGTGAACCGCATCAACCATTGATCGTCGCTGACGTCATGTCAAGTCACTATTAAGTCACCTACTTTCTTGTGGACTAAATTAGACGTATATTTATTGCTAGATCTATTTAGGAATGAGTGGGTCGTGTCTGACATTTGAAATCTAATAATAAGGCTATAAACAACACTGACATTAGAAAAAATACAATATATTTAAACGTTATACGTAATACGCATAAGTATAATATTATAGGATTTTTTAAACTATTTTTGTCTCGCATATACAAGCTCCAAACGGTGACTATCGAAGCATCGGGTACTCCCCACCAGTGGCGGCTCGTGGATCCCGGGACTGGTGGTTCACTTATGGAGATAGATATATATATTCATAAGTGAATAC
>DWNK01000450.1:0-11642 GCA_018250315.1 Hyalothyrus neleus pemphigargyra | reverse complement strand
GAAATCGAGAAAGAGTTAGAGAAAGTCAGAGAAAAATGAGATTTTACACTGTTCATGCCCCAAAATTGTAAAAAGGCCTGGAATGACAAAGTTGATGACCTTTTTTTTTCTTTTTTTTTTGTCGCCCAAAGATGGTTAGGAGGCCCTGTCTTAAATTGGTACAAAATTGGTTAGGGAAATTTTAAAAAATGGTTATGGAAAAGTCAGGGATATTTTTTGGACTTTAGCACCTTGTGTAATCTTAATAAAATAGTAGGATAATATATTATGGATAAATTATTAATGCTCGATATGCAAAACTAGGCGGTAGAACTATCCCAGAACCTATGAATTAAACATTTTGCTAAATTGTTTTTAATATTTTTTTTCAATCGTAAGTCTGTGCGGAGCAAACAGTAAAATATACCTAAGTGATTTTATTCAACTCTAGAATGGCTTAATATTATCCATGAATGTTGTTACCCTAATTTAATTTAATATTGGTCATGTATCAATATACATGACCAATATTAAATTAAATTCGACCCGCTCATTATTCATTCAATGACACGAATGTTGACACTGCCCTATGAGCTGCTGAGCTGCAGCTCGGTGGGCGGTGCCACGATGTGAATGCGCCGTATGATCGTGCAGAGCTGCAGCGCAGCGTACTGGAGCTGGTGCAGGTGCGGGTGCGGGTGCAGGCGCGGGCGCCGCGTGCTGCAGCGGGTGCTGCTGCAGGGGGTGCGGCTGCTGCTGCAGCGCGTGCTGCGGGTGTTGCGGGTGCGCAGGCAGCAGCGCGCGCTGCGCCGGCGCGCCGGGCGCGGGCGCGTGGCTCAGCCCGAGGGACGCCGCCTGCGCTGCGCTCAGCCCGCCGCTTTCTTCGGCGCCCGTGTTGCCTGACAACCAAGTTCAATGGTTAATATTCTTGTACAAAACGACGCTTCAATTGTCCTGTATAACTCTAATACGCAACTGACATATTAATGTTATAATAAAATTTTGCACGCGCCTTATAAAATAAAGTTCCTTTTATTTTGTGAATATTCCGTCAGGATCGATTATATTGTGTCAAACTAATTTTGGAAGCAACACAAGGTAATTTTATTAAATAGACGTAGCAAACGAATCACATCAAATGTTAAGTGGTTACTGCGACTGGATCACGTGGGTCGCTCACGAATACGAAGAAAGCACCATATTTTTGTCTTATCTAACACAGATATGTCTACCTCTCGGCAACATGACGGAGTGCGGGTAGTCGAGCAGCAGCTGCACGACGGCGGTGTGGCCGCCCTTGGCCGCCTCGATGAGGGTGCTGGAGTTGTCCTTCAGCTTGCGGAAGGGGTCCGCGTCGCACGCCAGCAGGAACTTGACCACGTCCACATGGCCGCCGGCGCACGCCAGCGACAGGGGCGTGTGATCGCCGTTCGCCGTCATGCGGTTCACGTCGGCGCCCTGCGAGTAGCAACGGTAATAACTTTTTTATAAACTTCTTATTGGTTCCAATGTATTAAAAATCGAACTACTGTTTGTTTAGAAATTTATCGAGAGAAAGATGTTACATTTGATAACAAGATCTTTTACTATTGCATTATATTGTACGGATGGGTGGATAGGATAATGCAGATTTATTTTAATAATGACGCATATGACCTGATGCAAACTGAGACACAATAAAGTTTTTATTGTAGAGCACGCGATAGTCGCACTTTTCTAGGGTGCTCATGGTTCTCGCAAAAATATGTCAGCGCAAAGTCATGCAGCGCAGTAGCATGTCCTCTACTTTTGTGTGAAGGTCTTGCATTTGCGTCACCAACCCTGCCTATATGGTGTAACGTGAGAGCGCACCTTGCCGACGAGGAACTGCACGGTGCACACGTGGCCCGCGCGGCACGCCTTCATGAGCGGCGTGCGGCCGCCCTCGCTCTCGTGCTCGAGGTGCGCGCCGGCGCGCAGCAGCAGGTCCGCCACGTCCGTGTGCCCGTTCTCGCACGCGTACGTGAGCGCCGTGTCGCCCGTCTGCGTCTGCGCGTGCACGTCCGCGCCCGCTTTCAGCGGGTACCTGTGGGGTGATGGGGGCACGCCACTGTTTTAGTCTTTGGATTAATATAATAATGATTTATGGTTTTTTGTAGCAGTGAATCTTTTTTTCAAACATTCTATGGTTTTATAAAAACAAATGTATGGGTATTATATATGCATATTTCATATTTAAAAGCGAATTATATCGCTGTATATAGGCGCTTGAATTACACATTATTTTTCTGTATTATTTATAAAACAAAATAAGATTTGGCCAGACATCAAACTGTGGTCCCGGGATGTAATGTCCTAAATTTTACCATTGTCAATGATTAAATATAAATATATTTTGATATGTGAATGTGAACATGTTGGAAGTCTGCGAAACCTCCATCTGTGGTGGCATGGAAGCGCCCGCCTTCATAAGTATGAAGGACATCTCAAGGAAACCGCCGCATCACGCCAGCCTGAATGTCGTCCCCTGCGTCTCGTCCTTGCGCTGATCGACACCTACGTTAGTTGGCCACTGACTTGTCTACACATCGCTCACCTCACGAGCTCCAGGTGTCCCTCCTGCGAGGCCTCCATGAGCGGCGTGGAGGCGCCCAGCTCGGCGTCCGCGCCCGCCTTGATGAGGAAGTCTGCCACCTCGAGGAAGCCGCCGCAGCACGCGAGCGTGAGCGCCGTCTCCTGCGTCTCGTCCGTCTGCGCGTTGATGGACGCGCCCTGCCCGAGCAGCAGCGCCACCATCTCCTCGTGACCTGTTAATTACACCGGTTTATTATTATTTGGAGAGGGTGGGGGATGGGTCCAAGTCAAAGACTACGAAGCCTACTCTACGAGAAAAATAGTAGTTTAAAAACACTGCTTCAACTAATAATTCTCTTGTCATTACCAGAAATAGTGCAGTGAGTTGCATTTGTTTGAGAATTAATATTCATTGGCCATTGGATAGGTTTATGATCTATGCCAAGCCCATGTTGTATCACTGTGACCAATGATGATCTTTGGAGTTTTCCCCCATAAGCTATCTGGTCTCCCTGACTAACTGTTTGGATAGAGCCTTAATGTTAAAGGGCTGTGTTAGGTATCCACCTAGTATTTACATATTTGCACACCATGGAAATTCTGATATTACCAACTTTAAGCTTAATTTTTTTAACTGTTTTTAAAACTGTGATTCTGTGCACTGAATCAGGACTACAATGTTCTCATGACCTGCAAGATTATTGTTTTGGAATTGTTTTTATATGCATACAGGACACAATGTATATGTATATGTAGGTTGCATGTTACACAAATAAGTGAGGTTCTATTTGATACCTCGCTCCCCTGGGAAAAAAGGTTAGACAGACAGACAGAGAGCTGGTTGTGGTAAGGTTCCATCGTCTGACCTGATTGGCTATCGACCACCTTAAGGCCGTAATCTACCGGCAATAGCGACTTGTGTTCCGGTAGTGCGCCTGAGAGCCAGAGTCGCTTTTCAGTGAGTGAGTCAGACTCCTCTGGTGTTGCAAAGGTTCATTGGCGGCGGTGACAGTCGGCTAAAACATAAGGACGTGTAGGTGTAAGTGTAGCTTGCTCACCCTCCCTGGCGGCCTCCATGAGCGGCGTGTACCCCTCGTCGTTGACCTCCTCGATGTTGGCGCCGCGCTCCAGCAGCAGCATGGCCAGCTCCACGTGCCCGCCGCACGCCGCCAGCGTCAGCGGCGACTCGAAGCTGTCCGTCGGCATGTTCACCTGCGCACACACCGACACGTGCAGTTTATTGTACACTCATTATGTTTACAAATTGACGAGTAGATATAGTGCGTATAGTCCTGCGGGTAACATAACTTTATATCTCACTGCTAGGCCTGAGACTCCTTTACATTTGGAAGGATGAAAGCATTGTTTACGATGTTGAGGAAGTACGTATTGGTATAATTCATACACCTTAGAGTTATCTTGAGTAACTTTCAAGTTAGATTTTCCAATGATGTTTCATGTTTAAATTAATTTAGTTATTATATATCATAAATAATCATATTCATTAAAGACAGCATATTATCGACTACAATTTTGTAAATTATACTAAAGAATAATATTTAAAATGAATTCACTTACTATGAAGTATGCGATGCCATGTTACTTCATACACTAGGTTTTATGTTCCACTAACTCTCACAGTTACGTCACTCGCATTAAAATCTATGCGTGAACTGACGCAAGCCATTGATATAAAGGTGGTCGTTCAAATGACGTTCATAAAATCATGTTGATTGATTGATACAATCACTTGCAATCGCAGAGATCTGAATAATTATTAAATCAAACACACTATTCGCCGAAAACGACATTCATGGTAAATCTTCAATTTAAAAAGTCTTTCTTACCTTGAACGTGACTACAGTGGGACGAATCTCCGTTTGAAGCATTCTCATAGCGCTATATCAAAAATTTTTTTACTTATAGTTCTAAGCCAATAACAAATAATGCATAAGTGAATTTCTGTATACTTACCAAAATACTTCAGCACTTCTGCATATCAACCAATCACTGCTACATGGGTATTAGTTAATAGAAGAGTTCTTGACCATCTCTTGCCAGAGTCCAGCCACCTCCACGTGGCCGTCCATGCTGGCCTCCATGAGCGCGGCGTGCACTCGCCAGTGCGTGCGGACGTGCAATGTAACATGTAGCGACTAACACCGACCTGCGCGCCCGAGTCCAGCAGCAGGCGGGCCACCTCCACGTGGCCGTCCATGCTGGCCTCCATGAGCGCGGTGTGCATCTCGTCGGTCTTGTGCTCGCGGTCGGCGCCCGCGGCCAGCAGGAAGCGCACCATGTCGAGGTGGCCCTTGTAGCAGGCCAGCGTGAGCGCGGACTCCTTGAACTCGTTCGAGTGCGTGTTGATGCCCGCGCCGTGCTCGAGGAGGATCTTCGCGACGCCCACGTGGCCCGCCGACGCCGCCTGCGAATAAAACACGTTTTACTAAACATCATCATAAAATTTCTAACACTAATCAATTGAGACACGTTCTGAACGTGAATTTCAGTAGGCCTTCGAGGACTAAACAATCAGCGACGGAGGTGTGCATTCTCGGTGTGGTACTCAACGTTCGGTATTCTTAATCAGTATGCTCGTCGTGGCCACACGACTCACGTCTAGTCACTTTCCTGGGCGACTAACCTACGAGTCAGCGGCAATGAACCTTGGCTTGTCGGTCGCGTCCGCACCATGAACCGAATGACTGTACAAATATGACACCTTGTAGGCAGGCGCCAGTCGTCTCCCACTCATCAACAATAAGCTAAAGTACACACGCACCTCCATAAGCGGCGTGTGTCCGTTCTCGTTGTGGTCCTCGACGTGCGCGCCGTTCTCGAGCAGGGCGCGCACGCACTCCTCGTGCCCGCCGGCGCACGCGTACATGAGGGGCGTGTTCCCGGAGCCGGACACCGCGTTCACGTCCGCGCCATGCGCGATCAGCAGCCGAACTATGTCCACGTGGCCCGCGCTCGCTGCCTCCATTAGGGGTGTGCAGTCGCCCTAAGCATAGAAATATCAATCGATAAGTGTTTTGTAAGCTTTAAAACTGTTGATTGATGACAGTTATAAATCATGATCATCAAGAGCCTATATAAGTTAACTGTTGGCATAAAACCTTCTAAAAATTGGAGGATTTGCTCATAATCATCATGCTAGGCAGAATTGGTGATCGCAGTAGATGGTCTTCATCTTCTTCATTATATTCTCTACGCTACGCGTGACAACAATTGTATTCTGTTTTGCCATCACCACACAAAAGTTATAAAACTACATTGTGTAACATAACGGTTTATTCTTGCAATAGAGAGGATAATAGGAAGACCCTAATTTCATCTCGGATGTTACATTCTATAAGACTCAAAATTGGCAGTTATACTATACAATAGCCTTGTATAAGGTGTGATTCATATAAAAGGCCTATCTTGATTATTTGTGTTTGTACAAACTCTTTTTAATCAGGATTTCATTTCAATGTAATATTTACTCAAACAATGGATACTAACCAGGCTGCAGAGGTAAGTGCCTTTGTTTGAATAAACGATTGGTTTTACAAGTAATATTTGCAAAAATATTTTTTGTAACATCTAATCAAAAACACGTTTGGCAGCTACATACGAATAAAGAATCATATTTGTGTTAACTTGTAATATTATACTACCTGACGCTAATGTAGTCTTCTATAAGCATTTTATTTATTTACACTTTTTTGTAAGACTAAAATCGTTACAGTGGCGAATTTGGTGAACTAGATGTCATGTGGCATTTTTTACCATCAGAAAATTCATCAGTAGAATTGATGGGCAAGTTATTTTCTGCCATTTTACAATAACCCTATTATTTTTTAGGAATGTAGGAAAATATTCCTATAAGACGAAACAGTGTAAGCGTTCAAGAACAACGGTCGTGCTATAATGGTCGAACCACTTACGCTTAGTGGTTATTAATTAAAAAGACAGTGTTACGTAAAGTGGGTGCGACCAAGTTCGTTTGCATTTTGACGACGCGAAGAAAATTTTAACAGAAAAACAATACATTAACACAATATAGTACTGAATATGATACAAACACAAGGATGGTATTGCGACATTTAATAATAATAATCTGACGAGATTACCAAACAGTTAACAAATGCCAAGGATTGAACATTTAAGCATTTTAGTAGATCATAAATCACAATTTTAGTGGTGGTAACATACAAAACAATGACATTTTCTTTACTTATCTTGAACAACTGTATATAAACAATACCTTCACAATCACTACCTAAACCTCACATGCAAATATAAATATTGGTATTGTAAATGTTTATATTTTATTCTTTTGGCGATAGCGTCTGGTAGTCATTAATTCACTCGGCTCGGGTTTCCTCACAAAATGGGTAGGTAGGCCATTGTTTGGTGTAAGCAACCAGTGCCACACTAGTGTCGCTTGACTACAAAAATAGGTATAAATATCAGTTTAATACTCACGATACAGTCAAATAACTGACCTTGATGCCGCGATCCTCAACGCTCGCGTGCATAGCGAGCAGCACCTGCGCCAGCTCGTAGTAGCCGGCGGAGCAGGCGAGCGAGAGGAGCGACTCGCCCTCCTCCGTGGTCTCGTGCACCGAGCGGCCCTCCGTGAGCAGCTTGCGCACCGTGCCCACGTCGCCGTCCGAACACGCCTCCGCCAGCGACGGCGCCCCGTCCGCGCCCACCGACGTGCCCACCGTGGGCGTCGTGCCCGTCGCCGTCGACCCGCATTGCGTTCTTGCACCACAAACGAAGCCCACTCAATAACCTCTCCCGTCAACCACGACCATAGACATGTCGAAGACGACATCAGATAAGATCAAAGCTTCACGAATCACGGTCGCGAGCCGCGTCGATCGGACAGACCCGAGACTCTGTCGGTTAGGACGATTCGATCGGATCTGCCCGAGAGGCAGGCTCGATTTTCGACTCAATCTCGGATTATCATCATTTGGGTTATACGTTAACGTTCGAACAATGCGAATCGTTGGCATTTTCACGTGAATCAAATATGGAAAGTTCAAACGCTTGGGAAGTTGATGTTTTACGTAATACGATAACTGTAACGATCGGTGTTTCTTGGAACGCATCGAATGGTCAGTCTCTTGGTCATTATAATAATTGTAAAATTATATGCAACTAATCACAGTCGATAGGCCCCAAGAAATCGCATTGCATATTCATATCGCTCACTTAGACTTTCTTCGGATACATATTAAATTGAATTATAACGTGGCATTGCATTTATGTAACCAATTATATATTTTTTTATGTGTATATAAAAAACCAAATAAATTACAATGATCACATTAAGTCTTTAATATAATCATATGCTAGATGATAGATTTCGTAATGATAGAAATTTTACTTTTAAATTATCATCTTTTCAATTAAATTTCATTCACCTAATTGAAGAGTAAAAAAATTAAGGGCGCCTTCAAATCTAATTAGTCTCGTGACTTGTCTTACGTTTTATATTATTGATGATTTCTATTTTTACTTCGTCTGCATTATTGTAAATTTAGCTATAAAACGACCTTCAGACAATATTTGTATTATTTTTATAATAATTTATGTAACTTTGTTGAACACACTTATGTGTTCTATTCCACGAGTGTCCATAGCGTTCCAACTTCCGAAATATTAACAACTAGAACTAAGATTTTCCATCGCAGTCGAAAGGAAACCAGGAGACCTACTCCGTTAACACGAAACCTGAAGTTTTGACCAAATTTCCGGCGTTTCTCCCGGTAACGTACTTAGTTCTCGAGTTCCGAAACTTTGACCAAAACTACAGTTTTTGTATTAAAGGCCAATTAAGGTTTATTTAAATTGCAATCGATATTACATTTCCGATTGCGAAAATTCCCTTCGAAATAGCGTCCTCGATTGCAAATTAAGAAACCTATACTAAGAGCCTTGACAACTTCAATGGAGAATCTTACGCCTACTTTTTGGCTGGTTCGTTGGTCGTCTACTGCATGTTTGTGTCGGTGTGAGAGCTTACGGCTTGTCCTGTTGTGGGAGGCGGAGTTGGGCGGGCGGCTGGTCGCTGCGCATGCGCGTGAGCGCCGCGGCTGCTTCGTCGAGCGCGCAGGACACCGACGACGTGAGCCGCCGCAGCACCTCCGGGTCCGCGAGGTGCTTGCCCTCGCCCGACAGCTTGCCGATGCCTGGGAACGAGATGTTACGAATAAGATTGCGAACGTCGAATTTAACAATCAGATTAGAGTAATAATTTAATTCGATTTTTTTTAGTTCCGTACCCAACGAAACTCTATTACAGAGATTCCGCTGTCCGTCCGTCTGTCAGAGGGCTCTGTCTGAGGAACCGTGAGTAATTGATTTTTTTTACATTTTGCACGTTCCTCTGGCTGCTATGACAACAAATAATAAGAATAAAATATAGAAATAAAATAATGTTAACATTTTAGGAGGATTGTTGTATAATATATTTACGTATTAAGCAAAATCCAAACGCGTTTGACATTTGGGATAACTTGTCACATTGACATTTGTCTTATTCAAAACCAGCAACAATGCAGTAGAATATGTATGTATGTTTATTTATTGTTGTAACCAATTATTGTACACCAATTAATAAACATCGATATCTGTCATAGATTGTCCAGGGTATTGGGAATGTCTGAAAAGGGCACCTTAAATATGTTAACAGGACCTGGTATAGTTTTACACAGAGTTTTACAAGAGATTTTTCCATAATTTCGATTATGCGACATTGTCGTCACAAATGCGTTATGATGTCTCATTTCTTATTTTACTAGATAATCGCATGTGTATTCAGATGTATTGTGCACCCAATTAAAACAAGGTTGGTTACGACGATGCGATGGTATGGTACGGGAAATAGGATTCATGTCTTACATGTTTTATAGATGAAATTATGCCGAGTTTTGAATTATACAAATATTCATAGAAGAGTCTTATTGTCAGATGGAGGCTAGTCTTCACCTACATATAGGAACGCCGCATACCTGATTGTCATTATCATATATCATTAATATTAAATATCTCTAAATAATGTGTATTAATATCAAAGTATCATATTTTATTAAGGGCCCAAACTCTTGCATGGTTCTTCGAGCCGGGTCTAAACCAGCGACCTATGCATTTACAGTAGACTCTGTCTAATTGCAGATTGTACGACGGACATTACGAAGATTTTCTAGGGTAATGTTGAATGTTATTTAATTTTACAAAACCCTATAATGGAAACGATATAAGTAATAGAGAGTAAGGCTAATAAAAATTATATAAGGTTATAACTGTAACTTATAGTGTTTTGTGGTTTATTTAAATGTCAGTTATCTTTTTACATGACCTCCAGCAACTTGGTAAAGGTATGGAAATATAACATTAAATCAATTAAATATGCAATGAGTAGCCAGGCGGAAGGCAATTTCTGCTCATCTGTGGGAAGTTGCCGGTTGACCAACTTCTGTCAGTTCATATAACTAAAAAAAAATACATTATACCTTTTTTTTTTTTTCAAAAGTTAGGCAAAAAAATTTTAAACTTAAAACCCATTGATACACAGCCATCGGTGACTACTTAGCGTTAGATGGCCCATCGACTTCGACGCTTAATTTAATACGAATTTTTTTATCCATTAAAGGAAGAGGCAGTCGGGTCACGTGATGGTAAGTAGTCACTATGTGAAAATTTGATTGTGACAAAGATTGCTTAACCTTAGGAATGGGTGTGGTGGTGGTACCCCTGCTCGAAAGCTTCAAGAAATAATTCAAAGCCTCAAATAAGCTTGGCATTACGCAAATGACGTCATCCCGTATCGTTAACGCTACATGACGACAACAATCGTAGACTGTTATCGAAACCGGTTGTTGACAAATTCAGACTATATATTTATAGCACGCGGCCGAATTAAATCATTGTGCACTACATAATAATGTACTATGAAAATTCAATCGCTGCATTTAGTGATTAACGTTTCCATCATCAATCTAACATGTGAAAAGGTTAATCAGTTTATTTATTATAATTAGGACAGAATCAAAATTAATATGAATATATGTTTTTTTTAAAACATATTAGTTGCTAGAGGCGCCACTTGATATGTACCATTTCAAATTTATCGAAATAGTATATTTATAAAATGACAAAGTCCGTTTACACATAACGCGTCATCTACGTCGACTTTTGGGCTCTTTGCATTGTAAAAAAAAACAATTCGCCCGTCGACACATACAGCTTCGTATCAACATCCTGTATGAAACCTTTGAAATGTATCTGACGTGGTTTTAGATTGAGTATCCGTACCTAACGATCAGTCGAAACGCTCAAAAAAATTGCACCCAACACTGTCGATGTTGAACAACAATGTCGACTAGCGTCCACGGATAGTGCCTATAGATGGTAACAAGGTCGATGTTGGCTTGTATTGATGCAGATCGATAATCTCAAGCTGGCGAAAGGTTCTGCGTAAGCGTGTGTTAATCACGATTGTGTATCGGCATTATAATAATTACGAGAGCTTGCTAACAATTCCGTAGCGTGACCGATGAGGCACCTTGCGGACTTTGTCAACAGGATTTTATTTCGTTATGTAATGTGTGATAAAGAATTTTTAACTAATAAAAACAACAAATACGATGTATGCGATACCCACTTAAAGGTCTCAATGCTACAATGCCACCCGCGGACAATCCACAACTATTCCTATTATTAATTGAAGTCCGACACGAGTTCATTAGTAGAGGGGTCAAGATCAAGCTCTGAAAAAAATAATAAAGTGCCCAACAATAAATACAGGAACTAAATTTTAATAGCAGTGCTAAATAATGCTTTAAGACTTTAAGGCTTACAGGCATGGCAATGATACATACCGCAGAATGCTAATGATGCACTGTAACCATTAATTTTATTTTAATAATTATTTTTTTGCAGTTTCAAAATCATACCGTGTAATAGACACGGTATGATATTAAAACTGCAAAAAAAATACATTACTAGGATATTTTATTTGATATTTTTATGTGCGATGTTGATTTTATATTTTCAATTGACATCTATAAAACTTTCATCGTAAAAATCTATCAACTATCCATTCATCA
>DWNK01000449.1:0-11648 GCA_018250315.1 Hyalothyrus neleus pemphigargyra | reverse complement strand
CCGCTTTTGAAGAGCCCCATGTCGTAGCTCTCCAGGAATGCCTCAGAGGGAAGCTCATTCTCATCATGAACGTCTGCGGTAGAAACGAGCGCGCAAATGACTGTGGAGGACCGCCACAAGTCTAGATGATGCGGGTGAAACTTTAACCTTCAATCATAATAATGATAACCGTTACGTATTATCATAAGTTAATTATAAGTATAACCACAAGTATAATATATTCTCGCACAAAGTATTCGAAGTATTCAGATAGGCTAGACGTTAATTTAATTACTGTCGATTCAATTCGTCCGTACTGCAGTGATCTACTTTATTTGGACTTTTGATTCATTCTCGCGTTAATTGCCTCTCATTGTTCGAATTAACATCTTAAACAATGAAAGAAACAGCTGGCTTGTCTTGTAATTATATCACGGAGTGTAACTTGATATAAAATTATTTATGGCGTACAGTAACAGTGACTGACTTCACGTAATACAATAAATAATAATAACAAACATTCTGTACTCATAGCTCCACACTGAGATACAGTGTGTCGTGGGTACCGTACATATATAAATGACACAAACATCCAGATTAGAAAAAAAATCTTATAACTAGCTTTGCGCCCGCGGCTTCGCCCTTGTGAACTGGTATGATTTTGACTGTTTTTCCCGTTCTGACGTAAAAGTATAACTTCAACCATTTAACCCACATAGGAGAGATTGTTAAAAAAACTAGCCTACTCGTATGTTCATCATCATACTTCAAACTATTTCCATATTAAATTTTATTACAGTCGGTCTTTGGGTCCGAAAGAAAGTCCTAGGGACATGCACTTGTGAATTTTCGAAATGCGGATTGGTAGACTTCACATAACTTAAAGAGCATTTCGTAGAACCAACAGTTATTTACGTTTCGCACGATGTTTTTTTTAATAACTGTCAAAAAATTAACTTTACACTTTATATTAATTTTATTCATTTATTTAAATTTTATTGTAAACCTTAAAATCTTGGAATTACAAAGGGTGGATTTAATGAATAGTGGCATTTTTCACCAGGCAATCCTTGGCGATGGTGAGATCAGAACAGAAAAAAAGCATTTTATTCTAAGTTTGCCAAAAAAAACCTTTATCTATGGACACTCTTACAATGAATTCAAACAAATTTACCAAATTTGCCAAGTTTTCAAGCTACGATCAATTATTTATCTATAATTTTTACATACGATACATCGTTTTTTAAACTCATTACCTTTACATAGTCGGCTAAAAATAGGTGGCAATGATAACTTAACATCAAGTGCACTGCAAGCTTATTTACTCCTATTACATACACTTACTAAGATTAATAAAAGTAATAAACGACTTGAGGATACTAAAGTTAGAATAATAGTTGGCAGTGCGGAACTGTACTTATATAAAGGGGTCAGCGCAACGGGGCTCGTGTCCATTTTACACTTTATATTAAATATTTTTTTATATTTTAAAGCCAGATTTTTTTTGTTTTTTTTTACACACATCAAGTTTATGAAGGTTCGTTTTCGTCGCTTACAATTTATGGTGATACTTATTTAGGCGAAAGTGTAAAATTTTCATAAACATTTCTTAAATAAATGAGTTACGTATCTTTGTGAATTCAGCCCGTCCATCTAATTAACTGAAAATTTAAAGAAACATAAGCAAACAACTGAAAATAAACAAACAAATGTTCTATGAAAATAATGAGTTTCCTAATAATTAAAAAAAAATTCAATTTCTATTTAATTTTCCACTAACCTTTTTTACATTAGCTTAGTGAAAAAGCTTATTCCAACAAATGCTGTTTTTAACTAAAATTAATTACGTCGCCTGAGAGAATCTGTTGCGATTTATCGATAAAATGCCATGCATATAGTTGTCGACACATAATGCTCTCGTTTCTGTCGCCTCAGTGAAATCACAAGCTATTTCAACACGCTTAGTCTCGTTGAATCCGAATATATTATGCAGAAGAAACAGCTCGTCAATAAAGCGGCTCGAGCGAAGAGCTCTTGGCTGAGTGCGATAGTTATAGCGCATTGTATGCAAAGTGTGTGCGAGCTCTCGAATGTGGCGGAGGTACTTATGTTAGCAATGAGGGGTTTGATTAATACGGATGATACTAAGTTATGAATTTATAATAAGGGTTCAATTGGTTGTTTAAATTCTTGTTTAAAATTAATTGTTATTTTTCCATGTGAATTTGTATTGTATTGTAGTTAATTTGTATAGTATTTGTATTTGCAAGTGAATTTGATGCCAAAACAAATAGTTAAAAATTTCTCTCATTGGCTCATTGATATTGCTATTGAATTACGAGAATATTTAATTTTGTTAAAATACATAAGTTTGTTAGAAAAGTATATTTAACATTTTTTTTGTCACGCACAACTTACTTGTATCTATGATAAAATTCTAATAATTATTATTTAATGATTTTGATTTGCATTTGATTATGGTATCCTAATTATTTATATCTTACATTGTATTATATAATTTACCAACTGAAATAATGGATGTCGGGTGTCCACAAAAAAAAAATGAATATTCTAGTAATTTATACTTCATATTTTGCCTAAGAATCACGTAGGAACCAACAAATTGCTTAGTCACGAAAAACAAAATATATTCCGGAAAAAGGGTAATATGGCAGTGACAAGTAAAAATGGCCCATCTAATGCCCTCGAAATATGGGCTTAGATGAAAGATGGTGCCGATTATATTATATAGAGTGTTGTTACGCAATTTGTAAGGGCAAGGTCAGTGGTTGACCCGAGATTGAGTGTCGAATGACGTCTGACGTTTGTCGGATGGGTGTAATGGAAATAGGTATGTACGGTGTACATCATCCAGGTCGATGAAAACGAGACTAATTGATTGACAGTTATAATGATACAATTTACTTTATAGTTTATATATCAGTGAACGTTGATGTAAAATAAATATATTTCCAAACGGAGAGTTTTGAGAATATTGTATAGAATTTGTATTCGCGGTTTATTATAACAGCAAAAGACAATTAGGATTTGGATGGGTGAGCGCTAATGACAAAAAATGGCGCCGGTTGTTATCGGTAGATAATAGACGTTAAGTCTTCGTCGGAAGCATTATAGGCAGTTTAAAACATGCGACAGATTGGTTGATCAGTATCTTCTCGGTTGGTCGGAAATGAATTCGCACTGGGGCAACGTGTTGGATTATACTCTATCTTTGTCATCTCGTTTATGATTAGCTGGGGGTCGTGAACATGTTTGCAGCCATGCACTTAATGCGGACATAATTAAATATCAAAATAAGGGAGAGCACGTCCTACTCTGGACGTCGCAATTATTTTTTTATCGAGAGCCTAGTGCATGCGTCACAAGTCCGATCGAAGGTGGCAATACTAAATTGTAAATACATACATAAATAAATAATAAATTTGACGAAATTGACACATGGTGTTTGTAAAAGTAGAAAACTTTTCTTTGTGCAATTGGAATTATAGGTGTGAAAAAAATAGATCACAATCGCTAGCTGAAAACGCTATTAAATCCGACTCATGACTGCCTAGTAATTGAGCTGTCTGTCTTTCTCTCCGGGGATAAAACAAAACGTATTTTTGGGTTTGAGCTGAATTGAGTTTCCAAACTGTCCTGGAATCGACTAGTTATGTAAACACAGATTTTTTGCATTGTTTTTATCTAGTTTTGGCAACATAATATCATGTTGATAAATTGGTAAAATTACTTTCTATATAATATATTTTTCTGTAATCAAATCTATTTTTTCTATGCAATCAATTCTGTATATGAAAAATAAACAATACAAATGAATTAATGATGGAATGTATACACAACATTTAAATATACTTAAGTCACTATATTAAATGTTATTACATTAAATACATATGTTTACAAGTTAATGATTAGCAAGAGCCATGCCTTACATTGACGGTAGTTCCATTACTATGGTACTATGAATTGGTCACCCTATAAATTGGCCGCGTGTGATTCATAACGGAAGCTACACACTTCCTTATGCAGGGGCTTGGGTCATTCGGCGCACGTACTTCATATTGGGGACTATTACATCACGCGTTGGTTTATATTTACACTCAATGTCGTTTGATACTTTTTAAAAACAACAAGCGGATCTTACCGCCATATTAGAGGTTGCACATAAAATAAAATGCATTTTCCTCATCTTTCACTTTGAATTATATAATTTTCTAGAGTTACAATTGAGATTTAGATAATAGAACCATGCCATTTATTTCGAAGACAAAAAATAAAGCTTATTCCTTATATATTTATATACGTACATTTAAAATATATTTAATAAATAAATGTAATTAATTTAATACTATAAAAAGATGTTTCATTTAATGTGAAATATCTTCTAATAAACCCAAGGGTATTAAAATTTTGTGATAAGTAAATTTGCACACATAGAGATTAATCTTTAACCTTATTATTACGTAGCTATGGAAGAAAATTAAAACTCAGCACTAAGCTTTCCCTTATTAAACTTATAAAGGACCTTGCGAATTTCGTTTAAATATTAAGTGTTACGGCGGCCGTTGTATGAAAACTTACTTTCATCGCGCCAAATTTCACTTTAAAAGTCATTCTGCTATAGAACAAAATAGTCCATAATTCAAACCGCGTTCACTACGGAAGTAACTCACTTCCTTTTGTGGGGCAGAGTTGGGTCAATCGACGCACGATCCACGATTTGGGGACCGTTACATCGCGTGCAAAGTTGAGGGTCGGCGTTGTTACGTTGGCGAAATTAATATTTTATAGTTATGATCGATCATGTTAGAATTATTTTTGTGTAATAGAGGCAGAAACGAACATGCAGCACATTTTGACAGAGTTCACAGTGCATACTCACAACCAATAAAAATGGAGGTCTCTAAATTGTAAATATTAATGATGCATCAATTCATTTTAAGCTGCCACATCATCAAAGTTCAATAAGTGTCCTATGTCCTTACGTTAAAAATTAAAGGGATTCTTATATGAAAAATTGAAAACTTTTTTAATCGATTCGGGTAGTATTCTGTGGATTGATTGTCCTGCTAGAAGAATGTTGGCAGTTAAATTGGGATCCTATATAGCTAGTATAAGTAATATAATAAAGTAATAGGCGAAAGTGACTACTTACCATCAAGTATCTCGCCTGCCTCTTCGTTTGACTTATAATAAAAAAAAACATTCTTAAGTTCTGTTCTATTCTGTCCTAGAGCAAAGGCTTAACGTAATGTTTTACTTATCTTACTAAACAGAACGTACATACGTTCTGTTTAGTAAGACATCACGTTTCGCATTAAAAGTTAAAGAAAAACTTTCATTGCATTGTAATCGACCATAGCCTTGTGCCAGTAATTATGTGGTCACAGACCCATTAAGGCATTTCGCTTGAGTTCACTTGATTGTAGGGCCTGATTTAGGTTCAGCATGACTAGCTGTTACCCTCATAATGCACTTGTTCGATGGTCAGAGACCAGCGAATAATTGCGATATTACAAAGGAATTATCACTCGCTGTACTGCGAAGGGAAACGTGTTAGGGAATCTACATATTCAATGCCGCCAGAGGATATTTGTAGCAGCTCCATATAGAACAAGAGTCCTATTTCAAGTCAATAATGCAGCCACACTTAATCAGTAGGATATTCGCCAATCGTACGCTGGATTCAAACATCCCGAGATACGATGCGAGCTTTGTGACACTGAGCTCACAGGAAATAGCTTCCAGATCGCATTTCCCAAAAATATGCCGA
This sequence comes from Hyalothyrus neleus pemphigargyra, assembly GCA_018250315.1. Classification (NCBI taxonomy): domain Eukaryota; kingdom Metazoa; phylum Arthropoda; class Insecta; order Lepidoptera; family Hesperiidae; genus Hyalothyrus; species Hyalothyrus neleus. Next base: position 5,878 of record DWNK01000449.1, on the reverse strand, counting down.
CAGAATCACCGCAATAGGACGAGAAGGGCGAGGATCCGGCGGGAAGAGAAATCTAACATTGTCCGACAATTTCTTCGTTCTAGACATAGAAAGTCACATTCAAAAATATTATGATTATGTGTATTTGTATTTTATATACGTGCGTGTAGGCGTGTGTGTTTATCTTTACATTACTTTTTATCGTCTCATATTTACTCGTTCGGGATAAGACACGCGAATTGAGCAGTAATACAACTTACAATACTATGCAGTAATGTGAAGATTATACAAATTATTAATAAGCGGAACAGATTGATAGGTACGTCAGCGAATCTGCTTAAGTTTCTTTTGAATAACTTATGTGCACAGACTTGCGTGCATTCCAAATCTTTTATCTTTTCCATGTATATAGTATGTCCAATATCATTGGCACGCGCTGACGTACCAGATACCTATTTAACAAATATTCCAACCTATTTAACAATATTTCAAAGCTGTGGTTAAGGATTGATATTTTTGTAATTTTTGAAAATTTTGGTACTCCCTTTTGACAGCAAAACCAATACAATGTACACCAATAAAAAGTCAAAAACCGATTAATATTTTCGGGGGAATGCGTGGAACCTATAAAATAGAACCTATAAAATATTGTATATATTCTGTGATTGCCAGTTTCCGCCCGCAACTTCACTTGTGTGTATTTTAAAATATCCCACGGAGTCCTGTTACACTGGGATAAACAGTATTCTGTGTTCATTTAAGTTATAAGCAATCTGTGTTCTAAATTTAATCAAAATCTTTTTAGGCGTTGTTGCGTGAAAGACTAATAAATATCAATCATTCCAAACAAACTCGCATTTATAATATTAGTAAGAATAAGAAGTTAGATAGCAATATGTATATGTGAATATATTGCAGTTTTAATAATATTTTATACATACTTGACAATTTAACAACCTCCTTTTTTAAAGTAAGTAGTAAGTTTGAAGAATAACGTTTATAAATAGATTATAGAGTGCGGTACTGCTGTCTGCATAGTAAACGGTGTCGGTGCATGTCTTGTTATTAGGGTTGACACTATATTGATCAAAATATTATGCTTTTTAAAATATATTTTTTTCCAAGGTTTCAATATTAATTTGAATACTACTTAGGTATTCAAATTAATTTTAGGGATTTTTAGTAATGTTAAAATAAATATGTAGTTTAATGTCAAAAGTTTATTTTATAATAAGATTTTTATCCTAATTCTGCCAACATCCACTATGTATTCCTGTTAAAATATTGGACCAATTGTGAAATAAACAAAATATCTAAACTAAAGTTTAATTTAATAAGTATTGCCACAAAAAAACACAGATAGTAATCAGTATAAAATTACAGATGATATAAAAATGTTTGTGTTATATTTCCAACAATTCTTAGCATACAATCATCATTATTAACCTATTATTGTCCTTCCGAGTCAATACTCGGCACTCAACGGCAAAAAAGCAACTGATATTGCTGGTCGTCCCTCAGGTCGGAATCTACTAACATTAGCCTTGTACTCCATTAGTGCACCTAAGAGATTCCCTCTTCCCTTCCCATCCCATTGAGGTGCCATTTGGCTTAGTTTTGTGTTTCCTAATGCGTTGCTGCTTTCTACGAATTCGCGTCACGAGACCTGTAGGACATTCATCGTATATCAAAGCCGGCGTAACATAGCGACTCTTCTGAGGTAGCAAATGTCTACAGGTAGCGGTAACTAATAAGTTCTACTATTAATTTACTTTCTACTACTATCTCCTAGATTATGACTGTTACTAGGCTACAATACATATAAATCTTGTGTTAGCAACCCTACACACTGCAGGAATGCAAAGTATATAGACCCTGACAGCCATCAGATAAGCGCGGGACAAAAACGCGCTAGTGGCCACTGATTGGAACTGGCCAATTAGTGGCGCCCTCTATAATTTACGACTATACTAACTTTAATCTATGCATATAAAACTAGCCGAGTCACATGCAATTTTTTTTGGAAAATATTATTCTCATTGATACAGAGGCCAGCCAAATCTTCTTGTTTCGGTACAATATACTCACAGTTGAACCATAAACATGAAATTTGCAAGAAGTATGGTTTTACAGCACAAAAATCTGAACCGTAGAGTAGTTACATCACGAACACAATTTTTCACATACATTTGGGTAATATCTAAACATAAGTTTATGTTTAGATATTACGCAAATGTATGTAAAATAAAATGTTTTTATCGATTTTTTTACGTAGGAATTATTACTTTTAAGCTTACAGACGTGGCTATCAGTATTTAGACGGTCATGTAGAAATTTTTCAGCAAATTACAAATAACATCTACCCTTCTAAAGCCTAAAATGACGAATAAATGACTTGAAGGGAAAAGACGGTTCTGTTCGTGACAACGACAACCGACGAATCCAATTAACGATGACGGCTTCGGACAGTTTCCGTAGAATTGGGAACTGAACGGCTTCTTGCCTGAAACTGAAAGTTCAAGTGCTTCCAATTTGTTCCGTCTCACCTTACTCTACCCAATTATTATGGATTTGGTCGCATAGTAGTTGCTTGTGACTTCGCTGATTAAACACAAACTGAGAAGTTTATCTTACGAATCGTAATAGATAGATACTTGACATTTTCTAGTTTTTGTATATGCTCCCCCCCACCCAAGTCGCGGCAGCTGACGTTCACCTACATCTTCACGCATACCTACACGTTCATAATACATACAACTACCTGCAGCAAATCACGAGTTATCGCTTGAGAGGAAATTGGTCGTAAAAATCTGTTGCTGGCTCACGTAATGTACCAAGCAAAATCCAAATTCGTTTATATATAGAATATTCTTTAATTAATAATGAAGTTTATTAACTCAACATGGTATCAGGTGGATATTTAATTAGTGTGATGAAATGTTACAAGAAATTACAATTATCTACCATTTCACACATGGCCAGCTTGGCAGAATATTATATTGTTAGTGGCATATTTTTGATATTGTTCAGTGGTACCCTCGTACGTTAAGTTTTAATGCTGTTACATTTACTAGCTACAGATTTTCTTACTAAACTATAAATCCTCTTTAGATACGTGGTACATCTAAATCGATTTTCCCGCTAACTCATAAAGTTAATGTCGTAATCAACACGATTACCCAAACACATTGATCGTAACTAAATGTGCTAAATATTTTCCAGCCGACGCTCTGATCTGTTATTGTTTATCCGACCAATCTGCGCTTGCGCAATACGTGTGTAGCATACACAATTATTATTTAGTTATAAGAATTTCGAATATTAGCTTGATCAACATCAATTTGCCTTGTCTCAAGTCTCAAGTGAGTGAGTCTAGCAAATAGGCGAGCGTACCACAGTCACCGGCGTCTATAGACATTTGCAACACCAGAGGAATCTCTGACTTTGAAGACGGTGCGATTCTCGGGACGCTGTGCACACAGGAGGCTACAACACTACATTAGCCTACTCTAGGTTTACCTATGTAGTGGACACACAAAATCATATAATCTCAACATTTAAATAGTCATCTGGCCGGGAATCGATCCCGGATTTTTTTGCGCGTCCTGTATATGACATATAAGGACTATTGCACCACGAGATTCGACTAGAACACAGGGAAGGTGGTACTCCCACCACAATATTAAACTACCACCCATAAACCGCATAAAAATTAAAACATCCATTAAGAAAATCCATAAAAAAAAGCCTATTTTTACGTTCTGAAGGGCCACTCTTGTCTTCTGATTGCCATGAAAAATGTTTAAACACTTCGTGGGCCGCAGAATCTTCCCGTTATTAATTTTAAATGGAATCGCTTGGGAAAACGGTTTCCGCTGTAATAAATTTATCGGCATTAAAGGTAAGCAGAAATAAATTAAGGAGAACCCATTTTAATAAGGAGCGCTTATTTGCACCTGGCTTTAAATAATACTGCCCATGACCGATTTTGAACTAAGTTATTGGTGTTTAGGTTAAGATAATTTGCGTAAGATTATCTTAACCTAAACTTAACTTAAAATATTTTTATGCCTAAGATATTTTTATTGTAACTTTAGATCGTGAAAATGATTTAAGATGTAATGTCGGTGCGGTCTATACATATAATAAAACTGTAATATAGATAATTCTGTTTATTTACGGGCCAATCACGTAAAAACTACAGGATCGGTTTTGATGAATTTTGGTATGGTCATAGTTTATATCTGACCAAAAGATATAGAATACTTTTATTCCAATATTCCAGATTTTTAAAATCTTACACATATAATATATATAATTTATCTTTCGAACCGAATATCCATAGGAAAAGTATAGTAATAATTCTAGATATGAATGAGTTGGATCCTGGTACGTAGCACTGATATGATTGTGTCATACGGGTCATCTTAAAACCTAAACTAAACCTTTTTTAACCAAGACAGATATTTATTGTGATTTATAACAACAAAATTACACGTTGGCATACAATAATGCATTACGGCTTCCTCACACTGTAACCGTTTCACAATCTGCCAAGTGCGAGTTTAGCACGCGACAGAGGATTCCGTACAAACCTATTAAGTTTTTTTATGAATAACAAAAATATGAGATTAAGATATTGGTGAAAAACCTTAGAAATTTTGAATATTGAGGTAAACTTATCATCTTCATCGTCATCATTAAAAGAAGGAGGTACGTAAAAACAGTATGGTTCATGTTCGTAGACAATGGTAACTACTTTTAATCAGGTAGCCCGCCCGCTCTTCATTAGGCTTATACAAAAATATATTAAAGCAATTTTAGTGTTTCGGTGGAATGCTCGTGTCATAGTGGCGTGAATGCTCACATAACTCTATCTCAGTCCTTAAGAATAGCTTTCATCTAGTACCTACTCATCTGTGATTCAGATTGGTGTCTTAATGGCCTTTCAACTGTAAAATATTATTTTTTTCTAAGAAAAGATCTTACAACTTTTGTGTTTCTTTGCAGGTACGGATCTCCAAACCCATCAGGCGTTGCAAACAATGCAAACTACTATTACACAAAAACCATAGGATAAGTTAAGTAACCGTAAAATACAATAATAATGGAAGGTCACTATTTATGACTTTAAAAAAATGCATGCATTAAATTTATTCTTCAGCTTTCTCACGAAACCCGTCAGCCTTGGAGTGATGTCATCTTTGTTTTAGTCATTGTTTGCATGTGCAAACATGCTGTCGGTTTAAGCATCTTGGTTGTTAGTTACCCAACTATAATTTAGTAACGTCACACTATCTTCGCTGCTGCATCACGCAGAGTGCATCGCTATTCAAAACTCTATCGTTACTCTTTCTGGTGGTAAGGTCTTATTATGTGACTTGACTCACTAGCGACCACACTCAGCGACACACTTAACATGAGGTATCTCGCCTGCCTCTTCGTTCGGTTTATATATAAAAAAACTGAAACGCCATATAAAATATACAATATCAGCGACTACAAGGCACAATCCCTAGCCACGTGATTTTTCAAGATCTCTATTAGTCAAAATTACATGTAATAATTAATATTACGTCATTATACTTACTATTTATAAAGAATCAGCACATATATCACAAAAAAGATTCGGATAAAAACAGTACAGAAAGGTATTACAATAATTTTACTTTCTTGTGCTTAAAGAAATTTCATTACAAACGGAAGTTACATTATCTTTCATGCCTGTCACGAAAAAGAAAAACACGTCAGAGCGTTGTCTGTCACTTACAATAAAAAGACATGACCGACAGTGCCTGTTATTGTTTGTCAAAGCTGTCATTCAAAACAATTGTGCAACTTTTTTGTTTTTAATTGTAATAGAAGTATACAGCCGGCCTGAAATGTTAAGTGGAAAATA
>DWNK01000448.1:0-11651 GCA_018250315.1 Hyalothyrus neleus pemphigargyra | reverse complement strand
CTACATGAACACTACAAGTGGCCACTGACGGTAGATTCAGGTCTAAGGGTGGTCGCAAGCCAGTTAGCTCACATGATTTTACTACTGGCGAATACAAAAACTCAATAATCTATTAAGTCTTGGATTAGTCTCTTAAATCTTAGACATATGGCCATATTGTAGGGCCAAGTTTTGGTCCTAAGGCCAAAGTTGAACGTAATTTCTGCTAGAAGTTCTAGACCGGGTCTAATTAATTTAATGGTTCCAATAAGGCATATTTAATGTGACAGTTATAGTGCAATTTCTACGAAGTGCCGTACCTATTAGCGTCTGAAATCTAATTTCGATGTGCTTAATAGCTATAAATTATATTTTCTGATTTGTAGTTCGACTGAATAGTCTTGATGTTCTATTAAGATTTATAAAATTAAACATGATATGACGTCAATCAAGGTGCCACGAAGAGGGCTTAGCTGAACACGATGTTTTTTTACACCACAACTGGAAAAGGCCTAGGTAAAAGGTACACCATAACACAGTTGATCCAGTGCGTAGCTGTGTTTTTACGTACAAGTTTTACATCTTTAGAGAACTCGTAAAATTCCCACTTTGACGTCTAATATCCCGAAAAATATTTAAAGAGTTCGGGGCCTTTGAGATCTACGCGTATTTCCCTATACATACACGAATTTTCCACCAAATAGGCTGAATTTATTTTGTCATTGAATTTGTTAAAGCTTCTTTACAGTTTTCGATTTATTTTTATTTATTTGTGCTTTAAGATATTGCTTCTCGCCAATAATTATTTTTAAATGATAAATATTTGCCGGGCATTCTTGTAGATAAGAAAAAAAGTTGTCATCTAGTACTTAGTTACACTTACATATACATTTTAATTTTAAACAAGGGAACAGATGAACATACATACTCGTGGTTAAAACCACAACCCTTTTTGGCTTCGCTGTAATGTGATAAAAAAAAAAGAAAAATACGAAACAAGTTCAACAAATATGATCAAAATTTTGTTATCTACGCTATAAACCCACTGAATTTTAGATTTTTGATACATCATGTAATAAAAGGCGATCATTATGTTAAAATACCTATTTTAATTAACTTATAAGTAATTGAAGACATTACCAAAAGGTCAGATCAAGTGGGTTTCAACATGTAAATCGATGATGTTGCGTGAATACGTACTAAATACGTAATACGAATACGAAATTACGTGGGCTTAAAATGAAAAGGGTTTTATGTAGTAAAACTTTATTGTATATTGAAAATATGTAACTATCTAAATTTATTATTTCCATAGGTATGTAATTTTGTCAATTCTTGTTAGTTGGAACCAAATATTTACTATTTACCTATATAATAATTAACTTGTGTATTTAGATATTATTCAGTTTCAAGACCTCGACCAAAGCTTGGTCGCCATAGTATGTAATTAAAAATTAATTGTAGTACATAATATTAATAAACATACCTTAAACTGTGTTTATCTAGTTTATATAGTTAATTTTTTTAACAAGGATCAAGATTATGTGAAACTATACGATTATACACTATAAGTGGCGTATTCCTTGCGTCGTGACCCACTCGTGGGTCATTAAAGAAGAAGATATGGAGAAGTTTTTAAGATTAGGTAAAACAAATTTCATTAAAAATAGAATATCGGATAAAAAGCTTACAAAGTGTTGAAACTACTAGTTGAATGAAATGACTCTGATTTGAATCAAAAATAATTTTAAGAAGTTGACATATTGAATTATTTTTGTCATTCGCTATATTAAAATATATTTGTTAGGCGTTAGAATGTTTTATATACTTATAGTAATATCAATAAGTAACGTATTGTTGTATTTCAGTGGCTATCATGTTCCTACTATTTATAATTACACATGGAATTTTCATTCAGAAACACGACGATTTAATGGTTTATCCCAAAGGATCTATTAAGGTATTAGTTTAAAATATCCTTAACAAATTAAATTTAGGCATTTAAGCCAAACATTACGCTATTATTAATTATTTCACCAGAAAATAAGAAAACGAACAGCTGATATTAGAAATGCAATAAGTCAAAGTGAATTTTACGAATTCGTGGAAGACAAGCTTGTTCAGCATTCCCAAGCACTTGAACATCTTTTGAAATTGGTTCATGATGCCGTAGATTCTATAAGTGCTCTAGCTGAGAATGTGAGTCGAAATGTCAAACAGCCGAAGTTACCAGAGAAAGTAGAGGGATATTACCAGGACATACAGAATAGAAAAGGAGACGTAATAGAGGTACATGAGCACCCTCGTTCATCGTTTGTAAACAAGTTCCCAAAATATGGAGCGTTTTTCAAAGACATGTAGTTGAAAGAAACATTAAGTAAAATTAGACTAATTAGACCTACACCAAGACCAAGAATAGATCTAGAAATTTGGTTTCTTTTTCTGATTTGTTTAGGTTAATGCGTAAACGCTCGATTTTTAAAATAAAATAATTTAAAGCGAGACTGGTTTTTATTTCAATTGCGACTTTGCGTTTATATGTCAATAATAAACACTTAAGCGAGATTAATATTAAAAGCTGTATCCTAAGATTATGGTATCTATGATCTAATGTATTAATAATAATTATTGTATTAATAATATTATTTTAGCAAGAAATTTTAGTAACAACTTGACTGTTAGGGCTTTAAAGATTTCGCGTGTGACATTTATTTTGACAATAAATTCTATAATCTTCTATGTAAGATATTTCTTCTTTTCAGACTCGTCGTTCTTTTTGGGGAAATTCTCCGCCATTGCCATTATTAAGTGATACCAAAATTAAAGATTCTATTCAATGGTGTTCAGTAGCTGTTTTATGTCACAGGACAATGGTGAATGTGTGCGGTTTCGATGATGACTTCGGTTACGGCAAATTCGATGATTTATGTCACTTGCTACAGGTCAATTGCTTTTGGAAATACAGTAAGTTTATTGAATCTATTTCATTAGTTATTTCATTAATTGTCATTTCAAATTGCCTGTGAAATAAAATCAAAATCGGTTGATCATTTCAGTCGTGGAAGTACAAAACAAAAGACAACCACAAAAGATACAAAATTATTTTTGTCATTCATACAGTTAGTATAGAAATGGGATATGTAATTGTAAAAAAAACCATTGAAGGTCATCTTGCATGCTATTGCTATCTTTTACTAGTGGTGACAAAGATATAATGAAACTCAACTACAAATTACTTGTAAATTATTAAAGATATTTGAGGTAACATATTCAGTCATCCAAATTAAATCAAAGTATATATAAAATGTTTCCGACGAATTTCATGTAGGCATTTAACTTCTCTAAAACCTTTTAAGTAACTTGATTTAAAAGGTTTTACGGATCATACTTGACACCAGAATTATTAATAGTTACTATAAGCTTTTGGCTAGGCATTGAAAAAACGTTATTATTTACGCAGTATATTTTTTTCAGATTTTACCCCGGTACCTAATTGTAGGCCTACTTTTTAAACTGCGAGGTATAAGTAACAAAATAGTATATAAATAATAATGAATAGACTACGTTTAAATAAAATGGGATAAATAAACTTCAAATCTTGTATGGAATTACACGAACTTTTGAATACACGTCATTCATGTGGAACGTTTTGGGCATAAAAGCTGAATATTACTTTAAAGATTTGTTATTAAATATAATTTATTAGTATATATAAATTTAATATAATATAATATCTAATATTGAAGTATTTTTATCCGACTCTTCTACTCAGCTCTTTTGGGTTTGGACATACGCCTTCTTCTTCCTTAACGTGCCTGAAAACTGAAACATTGGTATTATAAACGGTAGGTATTTGTTTAATAAGTATTGATTATACATATTTGATAAATAAATTTAAAGCGTAATTGATTTTTACATATAGCTACTCCACACATTAATACAAAAATCGAATTTATACTTCTATGTTTCTATGTTCTATGTTCGGCTGTATGTATTTTTTTTGCATTAATTTCTTGATTGCAATTGTTCCAAAGAGAACGGATTTTAGAGAAAATCTGAATTTAAAAAAATATTTTTTAAAAACTGCCAAGAATCAAATATGGTGACCTATATGTCATATACAATTAGGGATAACGGTAAATTGTATACAACTTTTGATTTCCAAAGTAATTACTTAGAAATGCTCAGATCCAATTTCTCTAAAGTGGCAGCGAGCCTTATGTCTCCATATCTCCGCGTCTCTACTCGCAATTGGTAAAGGCCTGGAGCACAATAAAGTATGTCCAATGACTATCCTTGTCATTGTGTCATTAAGGATTAGTAGACACTCCTTGAGTTGAAGTCCGTATTTCATACTTCATAATTACTAGGTTGACACTATTTATAGCTACGTAATCTTACCCATATTGTATTCGCAGGCGTATTCATACAAGTCGCAAAGGTCAAGAAATGTTCTCGCTTCGTTCACCGACTTGCCACAGATGATTACGGTATCATGAAAACATGTGTAGGCATGTTCGCATAGTTTCTTTAGTTCCGACTGCAAAATGTTGTTTATTATTATCCGACATTAAAACTTAGTACAATTTAATTATTTTAAGGGTACTTTATAGTTCACCAGAAACTTCGCCACCATGACATCTATTTGCTTCTGCTGCGTCTGTATTATTCCTCATTGTAGCAACGTAGATCATATATAATATGATTAACTTCGGTTAGGGACATTATGACTTAATTATTAAGAACACTTTGTTCCATAAAAGCAGCATCTCGCAATTTATCTATAACTCTAACACCAAAGAGTCAGCCAGAGTCCCTTCGGTTACTCACAAAGCTACGAGCTAAAACGGATTTTGAGAATAAAGCTGTCTTATCATCTCCTTAAAACCTAGCAACGTCACAATGTCGTTAGAAGGTAAAAATAGATATGGAAGTGGTGCCGACGTAGGCGATAATCAAAGTTTTACCTTTACTTTTACAGAATAAGTAATATTCTCACCAAATGTGTTTTATCGCCTACTAAATGTGCGTCCACTACAAATAATAAAAAGGCCAAAGTAATTATCAACATTTTATAAAACTTTAACTTCGATAATGTCATCTTGGACTATCGACAATGCGGTCTTATGAATAATGAGAAAACCTTGATATTTAGACCATATACAATTACAGGATGTTAAGAGGTTCAACTTGCAACATTTACCGGATGTGCTATAGAACTGTTTTGGCCTTTGGAGCAATTGGAATTTCGGTTTTAATATTACGTTGTCATTTTGATATATTAGGTACAATATACATGACAGTTGGTACATTATTATCACGAGTCTATGTTACTTGATCAGAAATTTTATCCATCTATCAGCCTTTTAACCACCTTTGTTGTAAAAATTTCTCCCTACTACTGCTAGATTCTCTATATAGTGTTTTGTTTTAATGCTGATTTCTTCATCATCCCGAGGTACGTGCGTCTTGCGTGCGTTTATGCGTGCTTTCCTATTATTAGCTATTTTTAGTATTTTTTCCTTCCGTATACATATTTTCGTATAGTATAGTTATAAATGTAATGTACATCACCAGTTGTCCGAACTGCGCGGCAACACCGGGATACTGAGTGTGTCCCATTTCATTAAATTATGCTGTAGCGAACATCAAATTAGTTTATTTTTAATTTAAGTAGATACTACCAATATATGTTACAGTGATAATTTGATGAATAATTTCTTTCTTTCTTTCTTTCGTTCTTTCTTTCTTTCTTCCTCTGTGATACTTTGTGTGTGTGCGTATGTGGGTGATTCTTAGTTTTAAGCATTGTTTGAAAAAAATAAATTACTAGTAAGTTCAATTGTTACCTTACCCATGTTCTTCCCGAAAACTGTTTCCTATGTATGGAAGGATACTTTAAAAAAAGCTGCAAAGTCAGAATTGCACTCGAAGTGTTCCGTACCATACTTAAAAAAAGTGGAATAAATACTTTTTTGTATATACTTTTAATATTTCATTCGATTTTATTTTTATTTTTTGTTGTTATAGCGGTCATAGCCAAGTATCTACCTATTAAGGTAAAGATAAATAGAGTCCTGTGACAGACGGACGTCTGCCCAACCCGCAAATCAATAAGCCTGTTCTGGTCCGACCCCTCGGAATCCTTTGTGTGTAGAATCCTAAAAAGGAGAAACAAATTTTCTGTGTTTATATTTGTCATCTCGGCTCCTCATCTATACTATCTATACTAACGTTATAGACGCGAATGTAACTCTGTCTGTGTGGCAAACTCCTGGGCCGAATGTAATGAAATTTAACATGGTGAGAGTAGGCTACTCTTTTGAAAAACAACCCCAAAATACAGAGACAGAATAAATACTGCCTTCTACAACACAGTGCAAACTAAAGTAGAAGGTAGAAGAGATTCCATGGAAATAAAGAATTTTGTATTGTATTTGTATTGTATACTAGAATTGCTTAATAGTATTATAATCTTATAGTGCAGTTTTTAACAGGACGGTGTGCATTCATGTCATCTGAATGTGCACTGTTTCTGCCCCGTGGTTTGTGTTTATTAGAGCGGAATAAGCGAGCACTAGCGAGAATTTCAGCTTTTTAGTTTTTAGAGAATCTTTACTGAATGTAGAAGGTATTTAAACAAATCATATAGGTACTCGTATATAATTTGTTTTATAATATTTTTTATGTGTAAGTCTAGCGAAGACGCATGCAGGCTACCTGATAGTACTGATGGAACAATTGCAAGAGCAATCGTCAATACTACACTGGCATTGTATGGAAATATGGGATTTTACTCGTGCGATGCATGTCACTTGTCTTGAATCCACAGGCCTTCAGGCAATGCAATAGGATGGTAACGGAAGAGGGGATACGATAGACTCCAACCTAAGGGTGGCGGCTAGCCAATCAGATCATAAGATGGGACCAGCAAAAATGAAGTTTGTGAAGACTCAGGATTACAGGAAGCAGCAACGCGATGAGAATCCACATACCCCGAGGATACGCCAACAGAGACACTACAACAGGAAAGGAAGGATAGGAAGAGGGTCGTTATTAACGGTAGACTCCGGTTGGAGAGTGGTCGCTAGGCAGACAGCACTCCTTACGACCAGCATATTTTATAAGCAATAATTTGGAATTGTTTATGGTTCTATCGGAGTGAATTTTTGTCCTCATATAGGCCAATTCTGCGTCTGCGAGACAACAAAATGAAGTTTGACGGGATTGCTGCTGTCTGAAGGTTCGAAGGTCTGAAGGTCTGAAGGCAGCATGTGAAACAATAAAGACGTTATGGCAAAATATTTTAATTTAATACAAAGAAATTACATCAACATACGAGTACATTGTAACCTGTGTACCTGAGTGTGCCTACATTGTAAACAATAGTTAAGATACTTCTTTCCTACCCCTATAAAATATATAGAGTCAATCATCATAAAACGTGTTAGTTGGGCGGCGTGATGCGGTCAATATGGATTTATCTTCTGGGCAACTCGTTTGTCGATAATCTGAAATGTTTAATGACGTTATTTATCACCATCGCCATCACAGATCTACTAATTATATGAAAAAGTTATAGCCAGTAAGGGAAAGAGAGATATCGGCTTAAAATCATAAGCCCCCGCAAGGGAGTTCATAGTTATGCAGAGTGATTGTTCAACATGTTACACAGTAAGTTAAAAATAAAGTTTTGGTGGTAAGGTTCATCGTGTTCCCATCGTGTGAACAGAGGCTAGCGATCACCCTCAGGTCGAAGTCTACTCTACGAAACGAGTTGCGGGTTTCGTGACGCCAAGCTAGCTCCTGTGAATTTTCTAGCAGCAACACGTTGAAAATCCACTGGGCTAGTAGGATGTCTTTGACAGAGACTTGTGATTGTGAGGATTTAGTTGCTGTGGCGGTACCCGTAACACGGTGGGACGGGTGGGATGAGGGAATCTGGACGTCAGGGGCACTACCAGATCACGACGTGTCTTTAGTAACGGTAGACTCTAGCCTGAGAGTGGTCTGGTTACACGATTAGACCTTCCTACCAGCTGAAATTTAGTGAACTAACTCCTTCGTCGTATGCAGTTGTAGTCGAACATGTCGCAAAGATCCCGGAAACCGACGACATCCCCTGCGTGGCTCACTCCACAGATTGGCATGCGGTCGTGGTTGCATACCTTAGCCATTCCGCACCATTTCGCTCCCATCTGAATAATTTAATAAGTAATAAAATATATTCCACACTAGCCTCCGCCCACAGCTTCGCCCACGTGAACTACATTATTCAACCCCCACTTCGCCCTCATAGGGGTAGATTATTTAAATAAAAGTAGCCTATGTTCATTGTAATACTTCGAACTATCTTCATATTAAAATTCATAACATTCGGTCCAGCAGTATCCGTGACAGCGTAACAGACAGACAGCCGGAGTTACTCTCGCAATTGTAATATTAATATGGATTATCTGAGGAGGGACTTTTACTAAATAATGTACCTACAGTAAAATTTTATAGAAACTGTTCTACCTTTGATTATGTGTTTGTGAGTTGAAATCTAACTTTGTACTAAATGACCGCATCCTGTGTACGTTTTAACAGAACAAAATTCTGGCAGAACAGTAATCTATAATAATGTTAATATAATCATAATGAATTAATTTGACTTTCTTGTATCAATCAGATTTTTGTAAATTAAACGTAATCTTTCGGAATATAACGTGTTCGAACTGTTGCTTTACTGTGAATACCCTGTTTTAATGTAATGACGATGCACTATTTTCTGCAAGCGAACGCACAAAATCAATACTGTGTGTGCCTCTTGTATTAATTCTTTTACTTCAATGATATTGCAACGATGCTGCAATATCACCTGGAATCTGCAGTCGAGGTGATTATAGATAGTTAGATAGATAGTAATCGTTCTGATCGTTAATTCTGATGATAGAGCAGAAAAGAATAGTTAGAATATCTTTTCATTTTTATTTAAAGGTTTGTTGGGGGTTTCTATTGTTCTATTGATTTGAAAAAGTGTGTAGGTGTGTACATGAGTAAATGTTATATTTATAGTTAAACTTGAATATTAAGAATTATAAATTTAATTTATTTTTAATTAGTAAAATGATAGAATAAATATAATATTCCTAGTTAAAAATGATTGTTAATTGACTTTATAAGTTTTTTAATAATATCAAAATCAAAATACAGCTATAACAAGTTGTTTGACTTAGTTTCAGAGAAAGTTCAGAATTTAATATATTAATAATAGCAAGACTTGGAATAAATTGTGGGACATAAAATCAAAAAAATTTTTTAGTTTTTGAATTCTCATTTTTATTGTTACTATGTGAATTTAAACACTCCATTATATTATCATCAAAACGGTACAGATGTACAAGGCAGCCAAAATCAAACATTTTAATTTTAAACACGCCAAAATAATGCCTACGTCGCATTTAGATATAGAATAAAATTTATCTTATTTGGTATACAGACTTCATCTCTAAAATTCCAAATTCCTAATATATGGAGCGAATACAGAAATCTCGTCTGTTTAAATTTTATTGTAAAAATATGTATTATTTTGTGCATTTCATTCTCAATTTCTATTATCAAATTCTTAATTTGCTGCCGAACAGTTAACTTCTCATTATAAATCTATCGAACAATGCATTGTATTATGATGTTAAGTAGCAACTAATATTCATTGTTAAATTAATCAAGCATTGTGCACTGAATAACTCATTTCACATTTAGATATAACAGCAATTGGAAAAAAGTGCTAAGCGCTGAGCATTATATGTCAATATTATACATAAAACTGAACTTTAAGTACGTAATATTTTAAAATATTATAATAATATTAATACGATGATTAAAATAAACAACGCTAAGACTTTTTTCACGAGCTTAAAATACACAATTTCGTATTTTTAATTACATTTGATTGAAAACAGGTTGACAACCCGTACTAGAAGTACGACTTTTTAATAATTGTTACATTAATTTAACTTTCGTTGGTACCCCTGAAACATAATAATATGATTTTTGTAACATAATAATATGCTTCAGGTGGGTACGCGTTGCATCATTATAATAATACAATGACGCATCTCATTCGTATGTCTCCTACACGATCTAAGAGATCCAGTGCGAAACATTTTAATTTTACTAACTATTCTACGATATTGCCTTACCTACATATTACATTAAGAATTACAATATCACCGGCGACATTAGTGTGTATACTATTAATATTTTTGAATTCAGATTACAAACCAAATTATACTTACATTAATTTATCTTCGGCGATTAAAACTACGCGTATTTAAAAGCAAAAATCTCATCTTTCTTTAAGCATAATATTGAGAATAAATATTTTATTAATACACGTTTTTATCATTTTTACTAAATAATATTAAGAATTTAATCAAACCAGAATTTTAAATAATCATGTGTAAAATGCCCCATATATGTAATTTAAGCTGATCCACATATGTATTATGACTATAATATATTATTATTATTATTTGTTACATCTTTATAACATGTACGGTTAGGTGTAAAAGCAAAAAAGCATAAGCAAACAAGTTAGAACTCATTATAAAAAATCCAAAAACCGACTGTCAAATACTCAAATTTTACAGATGGGCTATAATTATTATTATTACAGCATAATATGACACTTCTGGGGTAATACATATCTAGTGACACCTCGCGCTTCAAAATCGGCCACTTAACCGGTTTGGAAAGTTTCGTAAATTTCTGTTTTTTTTTTTCATTGGGCTCGTAGCCTATAAAAATATACCCTACCTTACTTCCACAATTTATATGAATCTAAAGACTTCTCATAATGTTAAGTCTACAAACCAGGTTAGACTACAAGTGCCAAAGAAGTAGTAGCAGGTTAGACTACAAGTGTCATACACGCAAACATTCGAAGAAATACCCATCTGGGACAGTCGGGTAAAATAATAAATTTTATTGAGTCACCATATAAAACGTACCGAACGCGCGCAAGTTCATTCCGAAAGAAACAAAATTAAAGAATCGATCCAATCGAAGTAGTAATAGCCCGAAGTTTTAATATAAACCCTTAGAGACCATGCTTTTTAGTTGTGTATTACGATGATAAAACATATTCACCTACTCTATTAGCAAAGGAGAATTTAATCAGAAGGATACCCGTCTTTACAGTTCATTATACGGTGTAAGATTCGTATCGCAGAGTAGCGTTATATAAAAAGTCAATAATTATTTTTCTAACAATTTAAATATATTAGAAATACTATCAAAACATTTATTACGCATTATAAAAAAAAACATGCTTTCAGTTATAAGCCACTGGCTAAAAGCTGTGTAGAACCGCAATACTAGTGAATTGCAGTGTTTGCATTTTTATGTTTGCGTTTGATTGTTTATACCAGGGATCATTAATAGAATTATATCATCACTAGTTTACAATGTGTTAAATCAGTTAAAATGGGGGCTAATCACCATACTGCAAATATATATGTATTCAACTGATTTTAAAAGTGCCGAGAGTTTTTGTCCGCCGGCTTTTTTCTCCCGGTCAACCATACTTAATTTTCTAGGGTGGGTAAATCCGAAAGAAACAAGAAACAAATATGTATAAATAACTGACGTTCATTGAGTATGTACATGTACATCTTATGGTGAATAAA
>DWNK01000447.1:0-11652 GCA_018250315.1 Hyalothyrus neleus pemphigargyra | reverse complement strand
AATCACTCCCAGTGAAACCATCAAAAATAGTCGCTGGACAAGAAGCCACTAAAACAAATGAATTATTACAAAGTCTTGCACAGGCCTTAGAAAAAAATCTCTCATCAGATAATGCAGTAAAACAATTTAAATCAGGTGTAAAACTACCAACCAATGAGAAGAAAACAAAAGAATCCATAAAGCCTGCTAAAAGAAACGTTGATACAAAGAAGTTAACATCTAAAAGTAGTGAAAAATTGTTAATAGGTGAAAAAGATGGACAGGATCTTGGAAAATCTAAACAAAGTAATCCTATTAAAAAAGAAAATACCACAAAAAAAACTTTATCCAAAATATCCAAAAAACCACAAGGAAAGTCAACTCAAGAAGGTCACAAGAAAAGTCAACAAAATGATTCTACTGAACAAAAGAATAAAATATCGGTAATAAAAAAAACAATATCTAGTAATGTTGAATTACAAGATAGCGAGCAGAAAAAAATATTGGCTAATGAAATTACTGCACCTAAAGAAGTGCTTAATAGTGTTAATGTTTCTCTAGAAACGGAATCAAATTCAACTAAGACAATTCAACAATCAGACGTCAATTTACGAGAAGACGTAGCAAATGATATTACACATAATCAAGAAAAACATGCACAGTTAGAAGTTAATGGCACTATTTCTAAACCAAATTCTGCTGATAAATCGATACGGAAAGATAAACATCCTGATGAAATTGAAATAGAACCAAACAACGAGATAAATGATAAAGATAATCATGTTACAACATATACAGATAAATATGAATCGAAAGTAGATGTCGAAGAATATAAAAATAAATCAATTGGCAATAATAAAGTCACAAGCGTCAACGAAGTTTTTATTGATGAATCAGAAGAGAAACGACTTTCTATCATGAACAACAGTGATAACAAGGAAATAAATAATTCCACAGTAATTCGGCCATCAAGTGTGAGGCCATCATCTTCGAGACCAGGGGCACCGCGACTTAGAGATAAAAGTGATAATATCATGACCGATACTGAAAATATTATTGTGGGCAAAGTCAATATTATTAGTGAAAACACCTTACAAGAAGAAGAAAGTATCTCATTTTATTTAATTATTTTATTATGTTGTATTTATATTAATGTGTAGTCATACTAATATTATTATAATAATTTATTAAAAATGTTTAATGTCAATATTTCATATTCTTTAGGAAGAGGATACAAGTATTATTGTCGAAAACCAAACAGTAGAAGAACTAAACGAAATGTTAGAAAACCAAGAACATAACAGTTTAGTTGGCAATCAAAATAGTCACTTGGTCCAACAAATATTAGATTCTCAAAAGGAATTTTCACAAAAATCTGGAAAAACAGAAATTGTAAGTTGATTCTAGCTGAAATAAATCATTTTTAATGTAAACAATCTAAATGAAATAAGAGGATCAATATTGTTCACCATGTAGGCTTTAGTAAGAGGGTGGTACTGAATATTTTTTAACAAATACCTCATGGCTCATAAAGCGCCGTACTATTTAGATTGTAGCGTACTACACTGCTCTGAAGTTATGCATGCATCCTTGCTTCGCTTCGAACGCCTTCTTCTACCACTGCACACAACTCACAAAGACTGCACTCACAAAAACTGCTCACAAAGATGGGCGAGAACGATAATGTAGAGAAATTGGCGGGTAAACTTCGGCGAGTAGTGTATACTACAGATACAAAGTCTATGTTAAAAATAATGGTGCTAGTGGAATAAACCGATATGGATTCAATCTAATTACGTGGTGGGTGATTAGATTGAGTGCATCGCGAGCCTAAAAATCAAGTAACCCATAATTTAATGTATTATTTACAACTAAAAGTCTTCAACAAATTACAGTTTCACCAATTCGTGCGTAATTAGAATAAATGTTAACCACCTTGTCGCGATTGCTATGCAATCAATTTCCAATTACGTATGTTATGAGTTATTAATACTCTATCATGTTGGAATAATGTAGGTGATTAAATGTGCACTCTTAGCGTTAACCAATTTCGATATGTCGGATTCAGGAATACTTTTGACATCGGTTAAAGTCACTACAATGTATTACACAATATGTTTTCTATTTAAGGAATGGGAATTTGGAACACACAAAACATCGGATGTTTTTGTTCAAGAGATGGAGCAATTAAGATTTAACGTGCAAGCACTGTCACGCATAGCTAATCCTCTGGGTAAATTATTGGACCATATTCAGGAGGACGTTGAAGTAATGCGCCAAGAATTAGAGCAATGGACAAAATTATACGAAGAAACGTCGAAGGATTTATCAAAACAGAAAACGTAAGTAACACGACCATTTTAGCCTTTGGTTCTTAAATATATCTAACAAGTAACAATA
Source organism: Hyalothyrus neleus pemphigargyra (assembly GCA_018250315.1). Classification (NCBI taxonomy): domain Eukaryota; kingdom Metazoa; phylum Arthropoda; class Insecta; order Lepidoptera; family Hesperiidae; genus Hyalothyrus; species Hyalothyrus neleus. Next base: position 9,273 of record DWNK01000447.1, on the reverse strand, counting down.
AATGTATCATTTTTGCTGCAATGTCAAGTTCGTTTGCTTACTGTGAATATTCGAAGTGGATATTTTTTTTACCTCAATGATGCTCCTAACTATCGGGCGGTGCGTGTATTAAAGGTCAATTTTGCCAACGAATTTCAAATAAATAGTGTCCATACATCAGACCTTCAACGATCTAAATTTAAAACTAAATAAATTTTCCTAAAACTTTCTTTTCTGTTTTACATTAACGTCTTACTAAAATGTAGAATGTACTGAAAGTACTAGAATTTGTAGTAGTAGGAGTGTCAACTTAGTGTTCTACCAGAAGTAGAACTTGTTTTTGAACTGAGTTTACTGTAAATGTCCATGGACCGGAATGACTTATGCTAAAAGCAGACACAAGGCTTTGCTTGGCTGCAACTAGTGATTCACTACTAGGCACAGCACGTATGTAACACCCGTCATCATCAACCGATTACTGTTTCACTGCTTGTTTCGGGGTTTCGTTTAGAATAAAAAGATTTAGGCTACCATGTAAGTCGTATGCGAATTTGTAGACTTCACATCTTTGAGAAAATCGCGTATCTGTATCAGTCTGCAATTAGTCAAGGCCTTAAATACTTCAATCGCAAATGTAGATACTATGAATAAATACTTAAATCCACAATGGGGATTGAAGTATTTATTCATAGTTATTCTTATAAGTTTAAATTTGGTTAATATTAATTTTCGACTATTTATTTTTAGTGCAAATGAGGAATCCTTATTGCCTTTTCATGCGAAGCTCAAGCAATTGACAACGGACATACGAGAAAAGCATGAAAAAATGACAGACCTCAAAGTTTCTATACATAAGAATGCTTCAAGAATTGAAAAATTGTTAGCTAATGGAAACGTGCAATAAAATGTAGAATTAATCATTTCTTATTACCTTTTTATTGTTATTATGTACCTAATAAAATATTTAGCACAGTTTTACTTATTATTTTATTTTTATCCAATATATTTTTAATCTCTATAATATAGTAGCTGCCTACTACAATTACAGATCGTATTAGTAACCTCTGTTGTCAGTAGATATATGTATTAAGTGTTGTAAGCAAATTTAAAAGGTTAGACTGACATAAGCTGGTCGACAAGAGCCAACCCTTTCAAACAAAATTAAACAAAGCAGTAGGTATTTTGCAGCTTTTGCTGTACTCACTCCCCGCTTATCCGGACAAGAACCTGCTTTACTGGACCGCACGATCATTAACAGCCCGAGAATTTACAGAAAGCAGATGGGTTGTGAATATCAGCATCAGGGAGTATCAGCATCATCAAGTGAGTATCAGCATCAGCATTGTTTTCAATATCAGGATCAGCATCCGCTTTGATCGATACTGTTTTTTTAAGCTGATATACATACAACTTATGATGGCTGAACTTGGGTCTCTCTCTACTACTGGGGAAGCCTTGGGGTATACCCTACCACACTTATGCGGATTGCTGGAGATATTGGTTATTGGCCAATCAGTCTACCGGATGTTGTTAAAACTCCCTTATGACTTCCGAAAGGTTAACTTCTTATAGGACAAAGTTGATCTACTGGAAATACAAAAAGCGATAGAGATATTTATTTTAGTAAGAATTAACTTGATACTATAAGAATTGAATTGTAAAGAAGCGTATCCAAATTATTGGTATTTATGCCGGACTATTCTGACTATAAGACTTCCACAAAAAAGATAGATATAGGTTTACGCAGCGTAAGCCGAAATGTTCTATACGTTATTCTGCAATGCAATTTATGTGCAGTCTATATTATTGTAAAGTTTCATTAAAATCCATTCAATAGTATTTGCGTGAAAGAGTAACAAACATCCAAACATACTTTCACATTTATAATATTAGTAGGATAAGATAGGATAGGATAAGATTAATAGGAAGTAGGATGGACAAAATAGCTACAGGCTTACGACAGGGCAAATTAGCTTTATTCTCAAAAGATGCACACGGAAAGTTACTAGATCTCAATCAATGAATAAATTACTAAAATGTATTGGTCGTCGCCTGGAAGTCACACATATAACACCTAAATACTGAAGACAGCGATTTAATGAGTTTAGGTCACATGAAAAAGAACACCAGATATTAAAACAATTATTAAATAATAACATATCAAATAAATTTTATTCGCCAAAGAATATGGATCATATTAAGCTAAATTAACTAGCGTGCAAAAATTACATCAATATTACTAATACTATAATATTTAACAAGATGTCACATTTTAATTATAATTATTTGTTAATTATCATTAGTTAATTAATTATTTTTATGTCCTGTTCATGTTCACACATTTGCTTCTAAATCCCTATTATATTCCCTGTAAAATTTCAATTTTGAAGTTTCACTTATTAGTTATTACTTATTAGTACTCAGGTTTATTTTCTTTAATACCAAATATTTGTATACAATACAAACAATACGTTATAATATTTATTTTTAGTCTGTCTCTTGTTTTATTATTTAATTTTATTTAATCTCGATTTTACATCAATTTGATTGGCCTATCCAATTGGATTGGCCAATCAAATTGATATAAAATCGATATCGACAAAAAATCGGCCGATACAATTGGATCGTGTGGAAGGGGTATTAGAGTACTGAGATATAAACTCTTTAGCAAGTTGACTAAAAATACATTCTTCCGAGTCGTCAAAATCTTAAATTTAAAAAAAAACTAGTTGCCAATGCTGCCATACTGGATAATAATAATATTGTTATTTTTTGATAAATTCGTACATGTTCATCTGAGGCTTTGTTTGTTGTTGTTTAATAAAATAAGAATAATGGGGAGCTTGGACAAAGGTGTTTTGACAGGATTTATTTGTCGATTGTGTTCTGAAATGCACCGTGTTGTTCTCCACATATATGGAGAAGAAGGCATACGTTTGTGTATATCTGAAAAAATCAATAGATATCTCTCCATTAATGTAAGTCTTTTTGTGGTATATTATTTATAATGTTATAGAGATGTAACTAAGGCCGATTATCCAACAGTATGATATTTTTCTGTGATTGCAGGTGTCACGATCAGATCCATTGCCAAAAACGATTTGTAAAAAATGCTTAGAACGACTAGAAAACCAGCATAGACTCGTGATGCGTATAGAACACGCAGCAAATATGTTGAAGGGGCAGAGAAGAGCACGGGTGGGCCGCGGATGTTATGTTAGTCTTTGTGATACTTCCAGTAGTCACTCAAATCGCTCTATAAATGAATAGCTTTGTACAGCTAGATTAACGGAAGTAATGAGCATTCTTATGGTTTGCAAGTTGTTCCACATTGTTGTTAAAATATAAAATAGATAGAATATTATTATATTTTACATAAAAATAATTTAATGTTGCAAACTCTCCCCCTTCCTTCTACTTCATGCTGTAAATCATAATCGGAATATCAATATGTACATAGGCTCAGCTTTTGTGAATTCTGACTAACATCTACTTCTGTACATTGTTTATATAATCTAGCATGCAAATCTTCAAGTCTTAAGGTGTAAGCTGCTAACAAATTGTATTTAAAATCAAAATACAAATGTGCATGTGTGCAATGATTGTGCTATTTGACTGTAAATTTAATTATTTCCCAATGCAAGTTTACATTTCTTAATTAATAATGAAATACTTATTTAAACTTACGATGAACTATTTACAGTAGATACATCAAGAGCAAAAACTCCAATTATTTTTAAAGTGGCTTTTGTTTACCTAGTCGACTCAATTGTATGTAACTACAAATCAATATAAATTTTACACCAGAGAATTTTACCCTGGTAATATTTGTTTTCTTAGAACCTTTTATCAGAAGAGTAAAATAAAATCCATGATAAGTTACTATTTTGTTTACAAATAAAATCTAAGTATAACATAAACTTAAAACTTGTAAATATTTGTTTTTGTTATGTAACTAATTGTTGTATTATTTTCTATTGCACAACAAATTTTATATTAAAACCTTATAATAGGTATAAAGAAATATTCAATTTGACAGTGACACACTCCTTTTCTCAAGTTTATTATAGTTTTGATTCATATGATATTGGAGTAGGAAATTCATACAATATTCAAATATAAAAAAATAAGCTGGTTGCTATGTTTCACTATCTCTATCTAGTGTAAATAGATAATCTAAGTTTTGATTACATAAATTTGCATTAAATTTTAGGGCACTTTCCTTACCGAAACAATGAAATGTTGCTTTAGTAAAACTTGTAATGTCTTTTTTAAATAAATGCTGTTTTTAATACTGTCTACTTTATCTCTAATCAACACAAGTGCAGTACGTTGACAACCATTTATAGACATTTCAGCAAGAAATTGTTTATTGAACATGTATGTGTTAGAATTTGCTTTTTATATGACTTTAGCTTTTTAATGACTTTCAAGTGGTACCACTGATTAGGCATTAATCACGAAAATATATTATCAGATCAATTACTAGATACTGCAAATGTATAATAAAGTATACTTACTAAATTTTTTGCCAAGTATGGTATTCATTCGCACAATTATTGGTATTTATAAATGATAAACCTCACACACACACCAAAGACATTAGAATTCAATTCCATGTGTATAAAAATATTTGAATGTGACTTCTTACAGACAAAAAAATACATGAGAACACAAATAATTATAATGTTATATAAGCTGGTGTATTTCTTTCTGCATAAATTAACAATATACCCTAGAATTTATGACCTAGATAGTTTAAAGTCTTTTCCTTGTACTAGATAGTGAGACTTTAATTATTGTAAATAGTTATTCTATGTTATCAAATCATTTATTTTTAGAAATAAGCAATGTAGTGAGTGAAGTGATGGTTATTATAAGATTTGATTTTATTGTAGTGTCACTATAAGTAATTATGATATGTAATTAAGAAATAAATGTACAATTTTTTCTGTAACAAGTACTTTTTATTTCGATAATTAGGTTATAATTTTCATTTCCTGCTTATTTAATAGCTAGTAGAACACATTAAAACTGCATTGAATCATTTGAAATTATTTAATTCGTCTAATAACGATTTACATTTATCTCTCAATATTTTCACTGCTTCAACAAATATGACATTGGGGGACATTGCTCCAACAGACTCCACATTAACTGAAACAAACATTTTTATTTTAATAACTTATAGACGCCAAACAGTTGAGAAAAAAAGATAGTTTTATAGGTTACTGTAAGAGCGCCGCGAAAATTTTCTTGAAAATAAATACGAAATAAGAAGGGACCTAATACAAACTACTTTTCCTATGTCACGATTTCTCTTTCAGGCCGTGGTATAGTAAAAAAAAACATACAAACAAAACGCTGGCAATAAAAGTATCCTATATATAACTTATACAATTATACAAATTTATAACTTATACAATTTTTTTTGTTTAATTTGCAAAATCATCTGGTAAAATAAATTTCTACTTAGTAGATTATTATAATGTGACCCTGAAAATATTTTTTTTGCAAACTTCTCAACAAGACCAATGTAATAAGTCCCTTTTATGTTCAAAGTCGGCGAGTATTTGCGACTCCTCTGGTATTGCAAATGTTCATAGGTGGCGGTGATTACTTACCATCAAGTACCTCGCCTGCCTCTTCGTTTGGGTAATACAAAAAAAAATTCTGAATTCGTGGAGGTAATATAGCAGAAATCCCACTGCAAATTTCGAAATTTTAAAGTGTAACATTTACTTACAATTTTCGAAGTTCCACAAACCAAATTAAAAAATGAAATAAATTGATAGACATTGTTTTTTTATTTAATATTTCTATACATGTTATAAATTAATGTTTGCTTTTCACTAAAATAATGAAAACTTCCAATAGTTTTCATTTGATTTCAGATAATGATATTTTGTAATATTATCGGATAAATTACTATGAGTCTTGCTGAATGTTTGGAAAGATATTACAAACAATGTTTTTAATATTTCAACTTGTCTTAAAAACTTACATATAAAATGATCTCGAATGCGGCTAAGTATAACAGCATCTTTAATGTCATCATATCTATACACGTTTCTGCTGCAGCTATCATAACGGGCATCTTGGACAAATGCTTGACCCTCCGAATCAATACCAATGACTCCAGGAGAAAAACAAGACTGAAGTAAAGTTGCTTCAATGCCTCGCACATTACGTGTTAAAGTTATTTCAGGGAGCAAACGGTAAGATGCAGTAGCTGAAATAAAAAAAAAATGCATTTAACATAGAAGAAGCAGAGAACATAAAATGAATTAAAGTACGGGAATTGTGCTGTTGAGTAGTGACCTTACCGGTTAAGAATGTATGTCAGGCACTTCTAATTTTTTGCATATTAGTAACTGTTTATCATTGTTTTATAAATGATTACACCCAGAGCATACCTGCATGTTTACCGGTTTCACAAAAAAATTGTGTGCTTGGTGGTTGTATGCTCAATATATTTGAAGGGACCAGCTCTGTATAAGTGAAGGTATTTTTTAAGCAACTTCGAAAAAGGATGAGGTTCGATGTTCGCCTGTATGTATTTTTTTTATACATCTAGCTTTGCCATAGTATTTGAATGAAAAAACTAACCTACAGGGGAGAATTTGGCATGGTCTTTTCCTATGCCTTTGACTGCAACTAAATGAAGGTCTAGTTCATGACCAGGCCGCATTTTTGATATGAGAATATCACCATGAACAGGGCCTATATCAGCTTCTTTGTGAACTGACGCCTGGTTGCCAATTGGAGCCCACTTTATTTGTGAGGAGTAAACTGAAAGACAAATATATGTTTTATAAACAATTTTATATATTGTTATTAAAAATACACTTGCATATACCGAATGAATCAATTACAAAAAACATTATTTAATTTTTTTGGTTGCTAATAAGAATTAATGAATCCAAATCTTACTGTTTACAATTATGAAAGTTGCACTTTTATAGGTTATGAGTAACCACAAAAAATTCTATCAAACCGGGACACTGCTACCACTCACACCCCAAATGTTTTACTTAAGAAAATGTAGTGACAGATAATCACTGTGTGCCATGCAAATTGTGTGTAAATAGGATATTTGATTATCATTTGCATACATTTCAGAATTACATAAAGACTTAAAACAATTCGAAAATATTATATTATGATATATCAATACTGTGCCGTGTTACAGCAGTGCAAATAAAATTGAATTCTGAATGTACATTGTCATTGACATTCAAAATGCAAACAAATAAAATTAATCAACATAAAATTATTGAAAGTCATGAAATTATTTAGTTTTAACTTAAAATGTATACATACCACTATGATTTTCATACAAATCTTCAGCTCTGTAGGAATCTTTTGGTTGTGATTTGTTTGTGGTGCATTTAACCTTAAGTGAATATTCAAGTGTATCAAATTCCGTTCCTTCTGTAGCATCTGAAAGTAAGTGGACATTGTAAGATAAAGTGTGCTACAAAGATGTATGTGTTATAGAATTAGAATAATACATGCATGCACAAGTAAAGAAAACATAGATTTAGAAACCATTATTTTTTTCTTTTTTATGTGAGCCTAATAAACAGACAGGCAGGCTAAATGCTAAGAACCTGCTGAGAAGTCGCAAATGAAGGCTGGCTATGAAGGGAAATAACGGATTCACGACACATGTCTACATCCCTCAGCACAATGTGCGGTTCTCGAATGCAAAGCTCACAGGAAGCAGAAATGTGTGTGAAAACTATTGCACCATAGATTTAGCATATAAATAAAGTATTTTATAAAATTATAATAATGAGAGAAAGCAAAAGGTTTATAACATATTTGTCTTAAATACATAGACCACAATCAAATCAGAATTTTATTTAATCATATTATAGTTACTTAATTAAAAACAAAGATATTTTTTTTATTAAAAAAAAATAAATTAAAAACAAAGTATTACCTTCGGCACGATATTCAAATAACCTGGGGTCTGCTTTGAGTGGTATCAGCCCCAATCTATGTGCCAACACTTCATCTTGTATTATAGATGTGTTATTTTTTATCATTACTTTCTCAATGGCCATGCTGGGCACTTCACTGAGCATAAGTCGTCTGAATGCATTCGCGAATGCTGGCTGTATACCAATTAAATCAAATTCCATTTCAAAATTGTCCACTCGAATTATGACTATGCGAAAATTTTTAACAAACTTTTTAAAATCCCATTTTTCATCAGCCATCCCATAGTCTTCAGCTGCATTCTGTAAAGAATGAATATAATTTGAAGTTAAATGCATTAAAGCTCGCAGTTTTGAGCAGCAATGCACTAATAATTGCCAGTTTTGAGCAGCAATGCACAACTAACAAATGCACTAATAATATATAATCTTTCAACAAAATCAAATTGGTGTAAATAGTTGAGTGCTGTTATTCACTTCCAGGCTCCTTTATCAGATTGGATCGGCTCCATGGTACATTTTTTCTGCGATATTAGCCTAATTACAATGTTTTAAATAAATACAACAATAGGTTCAACCATGATTGTCAATATGCTTTGAGAATGAGTGGTAGAGTATTTTTTTTTGTGGTAGAGTATACTTCTAGCCTCTCTCCGTTATATGGAAACACCAATACGTACTCTTTTCTGAGCCGAGCAGAGGAACATAACAGTTTGAAGCCAAATCTGAATGAGGTTATGCATGTGGTATATAAAATGGTCCTTAGAATATGCCTCAACCGCTATTTCTTGAATCATGTAATATATAAGTGGGTATCAATTTTCGTTGATAAAACTTATTACAATAAAATTTGTTAACCTTCAAACGAAATTCCTCCAGAAAAACTTTGGGTAGCGGTCTTTCTTCCATTTTCGGCATGATTTAAATTATAAAGTTCTTGGTAAGATCACTGTATTAGAAGTCGATATAACTACACTTGTTTTTTTTTATTAAGAAGACAATCTGTTATATTTTTTTATCATTCTAACCTGAAGAAACTGGATTTAAATTTTAACAATTCAACAATAACAATGTGATTGTGAAGTTGATCTGTCTACTGTCACTGTCAGTGTCAGTCATCACAGAGTGCGTTCCAGATGTACATTCGGCCATACATTTAGAGTGCGTTCCAGGAGACCCTCAAAACGCTCAAAATTTACATTTGACCATATGTTTTGGGTGATTATGAGCGTTTTGAACGCCAAGTGGATCGCGTTCACAAATGAATGCATCAATCTGTCAATGGGTTTATGTTATGGTAATATAATTTATTATATTATCCCACAAAAAACAGTTGCACTGTAAAATG
>DWNK01000446.1:0-11659 GCA_018250315.1 Hyalothyrus neleus pemphigargyra | reverse complement strand
CTCTCAGGTATGTAGGTTTCCTCACGATGTTTTCCTTCACCGTATAGCAAGTGATAATTACTTCGTAATGCGCACAATCTATGGTTATCAATTAGCTTCTTTATTAATCATGGAATATTATATTTTTATTACGTTTAGCGGGCATAGTAATATGCAATATGTAAAAAATATCAGATTCGTCAGATAGGAATCTGAGGCATTGCCGAACCGCTATGACATTGGGCTTTTCAAAAGTGGCGTAAAAAGAGCTCTTACAAGGCCGGCGATACATCAGCGACCCTCTGGTGTTGCAAATGTTCATAGGCGGCGGTGATCACTTACCATTAGGTGGCCCGCATGCCTCTTCGCTAGGTTTAACAGATAAATAAAAAGATAGGGCCCTATGGCAGACGGGCGGACGGACAGTCAGCGGAGTCTGAGTAATAAGGTTCCGTTGCACCCTTTGGGTACGGAACACTAAAAACAACAATAATGAGTTCTGTTTCTTACATTTGTATTATCATTCAACTGTCCATCGAAATTGCCTGTAATTGGGTTTCTGGTACGCTAAACAAAAACATTCGACCCATAAAAGGGGTCATGCCTTCAGCGGAAATTAGATTCCCTATATGTTGTGTCATTCACCCGGACTGACCGGCTTGATGATAAGTGCTTTTTTGAGTGACGGCTCTTAATTCTTTATGTATTTTAGCAGTGATACCACTGTACTTATTAAAATCAGCCTAACCTTTTCCCACTCATGATTTGGAAAAATCAGAGTGCGAGATTTCGTTTACCCATACAAAATCTTGAAAAAAATTCTTAAGGTACAATTAAACGGGCAGATTTCTTTTTCTTGTCTACCCCGACGTATGGAGTGTCGTTTGAAAGGTCATTCAAAATATAGCGGATCTGTAAAACCATTGGCATAATTGTAGTATTCGTTTGCATAATATTAAGCTTTAAAGTCTTTGGCCCTTTTGATTTTAGATTTTCGATCCCTCTTCTGATCCCTCCTATTCCACACCATCCCTTTTCCCCTTAAAATCGGCGTAGCATTGGCTGGTATTGCAAATTTTCATACACGGCGGTGACTACTTACCTAGGGTATTTTCTACAAATTATCACTTGGTTCAACGGTGAAGGGAAAAGTCGTGATGCATCCTATATGAACCTATATAAAAGAAAAAGGCATATGAAATTTAACAATCACTATTTGCCCAGCGTTGTAGAATAGGGACTAATCTTTCTCATTCAGAAAAGAGTCCAGCATTGGGACAGTATTGGGTTTTTGTTGGGCACAACAAAATTATAATACAACGGTCATGAGACTGGTTTATATTGTAAATCGGGCTCTGTGGCCGGAAGTGGCACTAAGCGCAGTGGCGCGGTAATGAATGGTCTGTTTATGCAAACGCTACCTACTTGCTGATAGCGTGCTTGTTTAGTAGATGGGGGCTTAGTTTAAACCTCACTAAGATCCGTAATAACCGCGAACTCTCTATTCTGATCCAGGTTCATACCCGTTTCAGTTTTATTGCGTTGCTAACAAGAGCTTGTAATCGCTTCCTATTGTTTAATCAAATACAATCAATGTGAACTAGGTCAATTGAGTATTTATTCTATTTATAAGAAATTAATGCACCAGATTACATTAATTCCCGGTGTATCAGTAGTTAAAAATTAATCAGTGGTTTAAATTTAATTATCGCTACCCTATTGTCGCGTAACTGTTTGATCTGCTCGTTATCCTCTATCAGTAAAGTTCCCAACCGACTTTCTAAATTTAGAACCCGCTGAAGGGCAACCATTTGAACACAAATAATCAAATTAATTCGTTGTGTGTGTTCATCGACAGTCCTTGTTATTTTGAGATTATCAAGGCCTTTAATCAACGGCTATGATTACCTGAACTGCGTCAACGTAACGTAGTGTTGATATAATCTTATTTTACTATAATTATAAATGCGAATCAATGAATGTCACGCCAGAACGGCTAACTAGATGAAATTTGGCACAGAGATAGATTATAGTATAGAAACACAGTCGTTTATACTTCCATTTGCGCCAATGGCTTAACATCAGACTTTAGATTTTGACAATTTGATAGCCTGAGAACGAATCTTGTTGCTCGAGCTGATGGTTTTCTCTGAGTCAATCAAAACGTCAGAAAAGTTGATACAAAATAGTGTATTGAACACTCTTTGAATATTATGTGTACATGTGTTATCTACAGCCGAAACTAATACTAAAGGTAGAGGTCATTACAACCAATATTATGAAAATATGTAGTTAAGTCGCTCCGTTAAATTATGACATAAGTAAATAATACAAGGGCAACAACCCCGGGCTATAAAATGAACAACGTAAATATAATTTTAGATTAGTTTAATTATAATCAACGTCCTATCGCCCCGGTCGACCCTTCGTAGAACTGAGTCGTGTTCCGAAAGACACGTGCCAATAGATTTGAATAGAGGGCGAGATAGAAATTTAGTACCTACCTTATAAGCTCAGCGTAGTGTGACCGTCATAAATTTTAGTATCACGTTATACGCAGACTACATATTATTATTCCTTTGTATGTTGTAAAAGTTGAAAGTTTTTAACGAGGTATAATTTTAAACTTTTAATTAACTTAAACCTCCATGATCAACCGCTGGCACTCGGCGCTTCAAACATTTTGCTGGTTGTAAGCTCCCATCGTGCGAGCTGACTGCTTAGCGACCACCCTCAGGCCGAATCTACCGTCAATAGCGACTTCTCGTGTTCCGGTAGTACGCCTGAGAACCAGATTGCCTTTTCTCACCCTTCTCATCATATTGCGGTGCCACTGACGGGCCCTGTGGGTTTCACAGCTCTCATTTATTAAAACTACGTAAATTAGATATTTTTATGGCTTATTCTATCTGTTAAGTCAAACATTGAGAAGGGTATCTATCAACGTAAGGTTTTCAAAGTGACATCTACCAATCCGCAATAGGTCAGGATCGTAGACTATGGCCTAATCTAATTGTTACAGGAGACTCGACCTGACCTGAGTTATGAATTAATCATATTAATGACTAGTATCCGCCCGCGGCTTTTGCCCTCATAAACGTGTAACTTCACATAATTATTCAACCCCACATCACACTCATAGGGCTTAGCTTTTTTTAGCCATGTTCATCTTCATACTTTAAATGATCTCCATATTAAATTTCATTACATTCGGTATAGCAGCTTAGCCGTAAGAGCTTAACAGACAGACAAAATTACTTACTTACTTGTAACTTCAGTATATATGTATAGGTACAGTAGGCTCAGCTCAGAAATAAAAAGCATTTAAAATGTAATGTGATTTATACTAGTTAACTTCGTCATTAATTAAAAAAATCTAGAGCCGTGGATCATAAAATTCAGCAGGTATCGTTAGTTAAAATTCTCTTTTCATTCTCCCACAAAATCCCCATGTAGGAGTATTTTAATCCCGAAGGCTTAAATCGGTTTTTAAATGCCGAACTCTTTCGGGCTTTACCGAGTCTATCCTGAAAAGGTTTAAAAAGTAAAAAAAAACGGAAGTCATTCTACGTTTGGGAACTGTTATTTGTTCTACTGTGGATAGAAGCGAGTTGCTGCATTTTTTTTTCTTTTCATAGGGTTCCGTGCCTCAAAGGAAAAACGAAGCCTTATAGGATCACTTCGTTGTCTGCCTGTATGGCTGTCTGTCCTGGAAGTTAAAATTAATATCAAATACTCGGGGCCCTTATTCGCTATGACACGGGTGATTACTTGCCGAAAACGTGCATGAATACTAAACGTAGTTCATGGTTCGTAGTTCAAGTCATTCTCGTAACGCATCTGAACGCGTTTTCAAAAATTTTCATTAGCATACAGAATGCTATTTCACTAACATTCCACACTTTGTACCACAATTCCACAATTGTTTCCACAATTGTATGGTATTTTCCGTTGACTTATAATCATGAAAATTGACAAGAAGCTCTTATAAGTAAAGGAAAAAGTCTCAATCAGTAAATTTGTAGTTATATCGTGAAATGTACTTTTGCAATACAGAACCCTTCGTTCCAGTCTACGGTTTCCGTTTATTTTTCTTAAGCTATGTGATAATAAGACCTACGAAATGAGATAAAGGTTGTAAGCACGCTAACCTGAAAATTCATCTGCTCAATAGCGGGTCGATGATAAATATTTGACACTCGTACTACCAATCTAGTCGATATAGTGAATCGAGATTTCGAAAACCTTTACAAGTACAAGTAAGCACAAGTACCTTACAATAGCGTCCCGTTTAAAAAGCTGATAAAGGTTCGCTGGTGGTAAGGTCCCATCGCGTGACCTGACTGGCTAGCGACCACCCTCAGGCCGGAGTCTACTGTCAATAACGAGTTGTCGTGGTCCAGTAGTGCCTGAGAGCCAGAGTCCCTCTTCCCACCATCCCCATCCTTTATATCCTATCCCGTCCCCTTTCGAGCCGGCATAGCATTAGAAACTCCAGTGGTGTTACAAATGTTCTTAGGCAACGGTAACTACTAACCGTCGAGAGGCCCGACTGATCCTTTGCAATAAATAAATAAATTTGATAGCAATAAATGGCAGTAACCGTATGTCAAAACAACATGCTTAAATAATTTGCTTTTGCATTCAAGCAATAACAGTATTTCCAATAATAATTTGATTAATTCAAATTTCGCTGCTAACCTTCTATTAAAATGTTTGAAATTCTAAACCGAACACATATTAATATTCAACTCATATGTTATCTGTAAACAATTCGATGTTTAAATATAGAATGGATGATTATAGTGTAGACGTATGCCATTGTATAAGTAGGTTCGAGTGCTACTATGAAACATAAACGATTAATATTTATTATCGACTTCAGGTAGGACTCCTATTCTATATGAAGTTGATTCCAGATGACCATGGACAACTTAGCACCATGTGAGTTGATATTGAACTGCAATATAATATTATATCATATTGCAACTGCAATATTATAAAAAAAAATATTAAAGTAAATCTTTATCAATCTAATTTTATCTTTGTTATACTTACTTGCTAATTAGGAAATGTCTACCTTAAACTCCGGACTATTGTAATAATTCGTGAGTATGTGATAAAGTAGTGGCATGTAATATTTTGTGGCATGTATCATAAAGTATATAACAATAACAATTTTAAACGATATCAGATGTTACGATTTTTGTTTTACATCGTTTTCCTAGGAATCGACTACGCACACTGAAAGTGAGATAACCGTATGTCTAATGTATTTTTGTTAACATTCTCTTCAGCTTTATTACTTGTAATAAAACAAGTCAGAGCTAACGTCGTATGACATAGGTTTACGTAGCAAGCTAACAGAAACCACACGTAGCGGAGGATAAAGCGCTTAACTGAGTTACTGAATGACGCAATGTTCCAAAACTCTCAGTTGGGATTTGCAAATGAGGACTGTTTTAGTTTACGAGTGTCAATCATAGTATTAAAATCTAAATGAAGATGTAGCACAAGGCTAATCTCAACGATCATGCTACCAAGTATTATAGATTCAAAATATAACAAATATTATTATCTTTATGGTCCACATCAGTAGTTACACGATTCTTTGTAGTAGAAAATTATCTACTTATATTTTTTCTCCGCCTTGTGTACATAAAAGCTAGTCTTATAAAAAAATGAATCGATATACGAGACTCAGTCAAAGCTTAACTTATATTAAACTTCCGGCCTTCAAAGAGGTGAAAGGTTTATTAAAATTAATTGCTTATTAAACAGTATCAGGAGATATCTGCAGGGATAGATATAGCTAGAGTACTTTGTTTACCTTATCTAGAAGCTTAGCTTTGTTACTCACAGTAAAACAATCCGAAGCTAACAACGTATGTACATAGGTCTGCGTAGCGAGCTAACAGAAACCGCATGTGTCGGGGATAGTGCGGCCGGTGCAGAGTAACTCTAGCTTAACTAAGTTAGTGCGACTGACGCTATGTTCCGGAACGGTCAGATGGGCTTTGCAAGAGAGATTTTAGTTTATAGTCTTAAATGTAATAATGAGTAATGATAGAAGCTTGCATGTTTTACTGGACTACGGAACAGTAAGAGTTTATGTATGTTCTCGTAAACTACTATGCCAATTTTGGCAAATGAGGATTACGAACAGAACCATATTATATACCAGTTTTTTTTAAATATATGTTCTGCTATCTTTCAATAAAAAACAAATTAAAAATATTAAAAATATAGTGGTGTTTATCGAAATGGATTCCATTTGACAGTTCTTAAAAACAATATAAAGAACTTAAAAAATTTGTTAATTTAGAAATATTAAAGTCTAAAAAATATAATACAATACATTGAAGATCTGTAGCACCGTCTTCCATACTAAACATATAATTACTTACTAAAAAATGTGTGCGCCCCTTTATCACGTTGCGGTGCAGCTAGCTTGTCAAAACACCCATTACCACGGCGACATATGCGTTTTTATAACGATTAAACGCTCTCAAACTGTTGCGATAAAAAGCCGCGAATTTTGTTTGCGAATAAAACATTTTATTCGGCAAATTTATAGCTTCCAAACGGCTGTAGTGGGCCACAGAGCACCCATAAATTCGCCATTTGCATATTAGTACGGAAATATTTGATAGCGATCTTTGATGCTGTAAAATGTACTAGTTTCGACTTGTGTTACGTATCTCATTTATCTTTTTTTTACACTTATTACCCTGACGAAGAGGAGGTTAGTAGTCACCGTTGCAACAGGGAAGGCAGCGTTGCAGAGGAGTAACCGATGCCTCGTCTGCTTTGAAAAGAGCTCTTTTTTTGACTCGTCTTTTTTGAAGTGCCCCCTATTAAAGTTAAGAAGTAAGTAATGCTCAAAAGTAAGTAAGAAGTAAGTAAAGCTCGGGTAAGTAATGGGTAATGATAAGTCTGTTGTAGGTAAGTCATGTTCATCTACGGATTTCATTCTCACGGTTACTCTTGCATAGCGGAACACCAGCCATAACGGAGGGTGACTCAGAGCTATTAAATAAGCTAAAATATCACAAAAAATATCATGTCTCGGCTCCGTAAGTCATCTTTTGACTATACATACTTCTTCGGCAATAGGTGATTTTTAGCTAGGTTGCACGTTTAAATCACGTCGGTCCACTTTTTGGCAAAGGTAGATCTTCCACCAGGCTAGTTATTGTGTCGGTGTGCCTCGATAGTGTCTGTTCGGAATTTGAATGTATATGCAAAAAAAATAGATAGCGCCATTCAGAAATCGGTGACGATTTGCTAAAGATCTCCCGCTAAGCTAGGTTATCATTGGGATCAGCCGTGTTCCGAAGTTCCGATGCTCAATTCGTAGTTTGTATGTGCAATGTTTACAAAACTTCGGTAGCATGATTCAGGAATCAGTGACGTCATCTCTAGATTAGGAGCATGAAGGTTAACTTTATTTTGCTAACTAATTCAGCAATCTCAATGCAAATTATCTAATAACTCCCAGCACTCAGTTGATAAGGACATCCACAACCAGGGCAATGAATTTCATTCTCGTCGCTATGAAATGTGTATTTTGTTACAACAGAGAAGTTATTATATACGTGCAGAATACGAGATCTCTGTGCGGATAGATGTTTTGTATGAATTTTAAACAGCGTTTTTTATTATAATTTATGGAACAAACGTATGTGAAGCGAGTCATACTCTATGGAACTGGAGGCTCATCTGAAGGTAGAACTTTATCTGTATCAAACGTAGCTCTTGGAGAGCCTCGAATCATAGGGCACTGGAAATACCTTAAAAGGAAGTTCATTCCACATCTTGCATGTGCACGATAACGCGAACGCGCAAACTTTTGTGGTTCACAAAACTACCATACTTATTTTACCTTTGTTAGTACAGGTTTGTAACTCGAAATCGAAATCACTATTTCGTATCGACTTTTAGTTTTGACGTTGAATGTCATCGGGTCGTAAAGATAACGTATACAAAGGGCACTAAAGTTACTTGAAGGAATGCTCGCATTTCGTGTGGTTCGTTTACTATGATCATCTTACTCCTCAGAAGTGGCAACGTTCTACTAAGTACCTACTACTGTCTTGTCGGGTGTTGTCAGATGTCAGACGTATAGTGGCATGTAGTAGGTGGGCCGTTGTTACTCCGAAATTACTAATAAAAAAATTCAAAAAATATGTATTCAACTGTTATACACAATTTTAAGGCTATTATGTAATTTATAATTTAAAACATAATCTTATGTGGTATAGAAAATGATCATGGGATTAATATATATAATATGGCCCACTGTTGAGCTCGGGTCTCCTCCCGGAATGAAAAGGATTAGGCCATAGTCTACCGCGCTGGCCAAGTACGTATTGGTGGACTTCACATACCTTTTTAAGAAGTTTTTTTTAAGAACTCTCAAGTATGTAGGTTTCCTCACGATGTTTTCCTTTACCGTATAGCAAGTGATAATTACTTTGTAATGATTACATCCTTTGTCATGTCAAAAATATATGAAAAGTTAGTTTTAGATCCCTTATAACTTTGGGTAAACCAGAAATGGACAGCAGCCAAATCGGCAGATTCAGTATCACGTGGTAAAAAGCTCAGATATTGCAAAAGACGAGAGGTAAATTATTCATGGACGCATGTATCTCGCTCAGCGCATCATTTTTCCTACGTAGCCTGAATATTTCTTCATATGACGAGCGGCCTAATCGCCGGGGAACCGCACCTGAAACGCTGTGAAATAACAGAATACATTACCAAAACCAGTTTAAGATTGTATTTTCTAGTACAGCTGTGCCTGTGACTGTGCCTGGTACTAGTAGTTCCGGACGGAAACAGGTGGTGTTCTAATAAAGATTGTTGGGGATACCGCTTAATTCCCAAACACTCATAAGGCCTTCGACAATAATAACCGACTGCTTAACATCCTCCGAAGCACGGAAGCACGCTTAAAATTTTGCCACTAGTACTCACCAATTCAACCCCGTTATTTTTTACATACTGTATATGATTTACACAAGCAACGGGCAACTTGTTTGAATAGGGCCTAGGGTGTCTTCATTCGGAGAACGGACTCGAACATTATTCAACCACACTCGGTCTGAAGCCTCCACTACACCGTCCGATAGCTCACGTACGTCCGAGTAAGCCACCACGATAACATACGAGCGAGTCGCACACACGCTTACAAAGGTGATCTTTTATTAAAACATAGCCACTTAGCCCCGATGGCACAGCTTACGCGAACTGTGGGAATTATATATGACGACGTTGAATATTAAATATTGAAGTTGAATTTTATCACATAATAGATGTCTAGTTTCAAAAGGTCTGTCTGTACATTAACGGGAGCAGAGCCACGCCGAGAAGCTGGTATGTATATAAAATACATTTTAATGCGCCTTACATCATCACACTTGGCATAAAATATTTCCGCACTTATATGCAGATGTTGAGTTTATGCGTGCCCAGTGCCCCACTGTTTTGCTGTTCCGAGGCAATAAATTGTTGAATGAAATGTTTTATTCGCGACAAAATCGAGACTTAAATGTTGCCACAAAATGCGGAGTTGGTGATTGTTACAAAGCATTTTATTAATGTTACATTCTTTAAATAGTTATGAGAATTTAAGTTTGCTACGGAAGAACAATGCCGATTGAGAAGTCTTTTTTAATGAATTTCGTAGGAAAATAGCAAAACTAATACCACATACTTATAATTTAGGTAGTTCTAGTCGGAGTCTACCGTCAATAGCGACTTATCGTGTTCCGGTAGTGCGCCTGAGAGCCAATGAGTCCTTTTAACTTCAAAGCCAGCGACAGCGACGGCGGCGGTGACTACTTACCATCAGGTATCTCACCTGCCTCTTTCTTTGGCTAATACATAAAAATGTTTACAAGTAATACAACAAATTAGAAGTTAAATAAAAGTTATTAAAAACTATAATACTCTTATTAAAAATTTCTACAATAACTTCAAAAAAGAAGATGGCCGTATTCGCGTTATTTTAAGACCATTCCTTTATTTTATAACTTGATTCTTTATTTAGGCCGTAGAAATTTGTTCGCTATTTGTATTTGGGTTGGTGAAAATTGTTTTAGCTGCTGTAAACGATGTACCTAGCATTTAACCGTAGCGTCAGTCATACCAAATTAGTCAAGTCAAGCGTTCAGTTTAAATTAGCTCGTTTTACGTACTCGATAAGCAACGATTCACTGGACGTCCTATTTTCAAAGTAGAAATTTATTCACGCTTCATAGCTTACGAAAAACGGTTGCGAAAGGAAATTTATGAAACTGTATTAGAAAATATACGTAAATTCGTTCAAACGTAGACCTTACTTGATGATGGGTATTCCTTTCTAAGCTGAACTAATACCAATTCTTCGATCTTTCGTCTCCTTCATTGTCCCAGATGATGTGTCAAAAATGTAGGCATTTAAGGAGTGAGTCAATCAGTACCGATAGCACAAATTTTGCTCGTTTTCGGCTACTCGATCATCGAAAACGAAAACTTCCAATTCCCGCTCTTTGATTGGCTGATACCGTCTCGTTCATCGAGTCGATGGCTCGCTCAGCATATCGAGCATTTGTTAATTTCAACTAATACTAACCCTTAGTATGACTGGTTCTACTATTATATAAATTCTTTGTTCAATATAAGTATTTGTTGATTCTATATTTTGTACTCATAAGGACATTTATAGAGTAATGTCCGATACAATTCTTAAACAATAAAGTAATTTAATCATATCGTTATCAATCGGAATGTTTCAATGACAATAAATTGTTAATTGAAACATAACAGTTTATTAATACAGGGTGCTGATTTAATTATATACCTGCACTGCTTATTTGTATTTATTCATATAAAATATATACATATATTTTTATACACATACATAAATATATTTTAAACGCATCGCGTGCGAAGGGCTTGGCGTAGTATTTTGTCACGACCAGTAAAAATGCAAGTTTCATAGTGCTTATCATACGGCGTTACGCAAGCTGTATTATTACTTCCATTCATTTTGTGTCTCTGTTAAAATTATCTTTTTAAAACCGGCCAAGTGGGAGTCAAACTCGCACATGGAGGGTTCCGTACCACCGATGTAATAAAATAATAAAAAATATGTAGCGTTAAATATTGTTCATTGGTACAGACGTAATAAACTTTTTTTATTATTATTTGTTGTTATAGCGCCCACAGTAATATGCACAGTGTAAGAAGTGTCTTTCAAGTGTCTACCTATTACGGTTCCTAAGATAGAAGAAGGAGCCTGTGATAGGGTTTCATTGACACCCTTCATGTAGGAAACCTTAAAAAATAACACATCGTTTTTCTGGCATAAAAATGTAACTTCATGTAGGGATTAAAACCCCACTTCGCACTCATAGGGGATTTTATATAAAGATAGATGAAATAAATAAAGGAAAGATACATTAAATGAGCATCCTGTACCTATAAGTCTTTGTTACTGAACAGAAGTTTCTCAGACACTAATTAAATTGAGATTTGGAGTTGACAGGTAGGCTAGGTACATGATTGCTGTATCATAATAAAATATTCGTGAGAAAATCGTTGTTGCCCTTTTTATTTTTTTTTGTTTGTTGTTATAGCGGCCACAGTTTTTTTTTTCGAATGTGTAGTTGCTGTTGGCCCTAGCGGCCTT
>DWNK01000445.1:0-11662 GCA_018250315.1 Hyalothyrus neleus pemphigargyra | reverse complement strand
GCCCTTACATTAATATACGAAACGTAAGTCTCTCTCTTATTCTATTTTCACTAACTTATATCTCCCTCTCAACTTCCGTTCGCCTCGCCCGATCACACTTTTCGTAACGCTCTCATGCATCTACCAGCTTACTCTCCAAATCAAGCGTCCGTAAAGAAGTTTTGCTTCAAAAATGTAGTACATAGAAAGGGACGCACCTCGGGGTCGGTCTGCAGCAGCAGCGCGAGGCGCTCGGCGGTGGCACGCACGAGCGGCGCGGCGGTGCTCGAGTGCGCCAGCTCCAGCGTCAGCGTGCCCGCCACCGCGCGGAACCAGTCGCTGTCCTTCGGCAGCGCGCTGTCCATGTCTGTCGGACAACATGCGTTAAGTTTTTTAAGACAAATGAAAAGTGAGAAACATTTCTGTTCAGTATCCTTAGTGTCGATTTGTAAACTTGAATTTTGAACAAAAAATTTTGTGGTATTGACTTTTGATTCTGATGTTTTGATTGGAACACAACACGATATTGTTTATTTATGATTAGAGAAAGAAAAACGGCGAGTTTTTCCGCCGGTTTTTTCCCCTGAAACTCAACATATTCCAATTTTGGAGGGTGCGTAAAGCTAATGATAAACACGAAATCTCGAAACCTTCTTGGCATATGAAGATGAAATTTGGCACACAGGTAGTAATAAATAAAAATATTTAAATTAAAATAGAAAGGGTTTTGTAAAGCAGTTTTACTTTCTAATATAAGTTTTGTTCGTCTGTTCTCAAGATTAGCACATACCATGATCGACATAGTAACAAACGTCCTGCCCCTCAAAATACATGTACCTCCCTTAGTTAAGCTTAGGTGGCCGGATTCCAAATACCAAGGCGAAAAATAATAATTGTAAGAATAATACTACCAAAGTACGTTCAACTTAAAGCAACCTCTAATATGAAGCAAAGTGTAAAGAATATTATGTGTGCTTATAATAGCCATGTGAAACATGTGATTACTTACTCGTCGTCTCGGTTTCAGAGAGTGCAAACGACGTTTCAGAGTCGTAGTCCATTTGTGCGATCGTTACTGTGCTAAGTGCTTCTGGAGCCTGTTCTTCTACAAATATCGAACATATAATATAAGCAAATAAACAGAATAAGCAAAAGCTTCACTAAAAATCAACTACTTTTGATGAAAATCTTTCCACATAATAAAACTATAAAACAAATACTGTCTGTTGATTTGTGCGCACATCATGTTAAATCTACTGGACCGATTTTGACTTTTTATATCAATAGTCACCATTTATCAAATAATACTTATTCGCCATATATTGCCGTTTTTATATTTTAAGGCGAGCTATTTCGATATATATACACAGCGATACAACTTATAATTTTTGGTATCAAGTGCGCTAGATAATAGTTTTCACAGCAAAGAAATAGTATTAGATATAAATTTTAACGACTAATTGTATCAAAATCATTTATTTGCACATATATGGGTACATAAAAGGTCTACAAAATCATTTATTTCGCCATATTTACCTTCTTGAGGTATACAAATTTTAATATATAAGTATAAAAATAATATGTTTAATTTATTTTATTCACTGTCCATTGCTTTTTAGTTTAATGTTAAATTTTATTGTATTTTTATAAATATTAATTAAATTGACTGAACATATAAAAGCAAATAATATTAACTTATGCATTGCATGAGAAGTACGCCGTAATGGCGGAGCTGCACATGATATAATCTACTTTTAAAATTATATTAAGCGTTAAAATATTTACCTGACTCGGGCAACTCGGGACTCGACCCATCATTCTCGGGTTTCGGAGGCTAAGATACAAAAAATATAAATAGTTACTTAACATATTTCCTCTAGTTATACATATTATATATATTTTATATAGTTTTATTTAGTAAACTTTTATAGTAATCACACTGTGACCGGGAGTATTCTTTCAAATGGTCACAATTTCTTAAAGGTTCATAATATAAAAAAAGTAGTCATGGAAAACTAACAGGGCTCCGATTTGATTACCTGCATTCTTCTAGGCTAGTATATCGTGGTCTGATTTATCTGCTAGAATTTCTAGCAGATAAATCAGACCACGATATACTATTTGCAAGAGCCCAATGTCACGGCGCGCCTGCATAGTAACTTATAAGAACAGCCAGACGGAAGTCAATGTTCTATGTCGTGTATAAGAAATCGTGCTGTTTTTAGGCTAACTAATTAAAGCCGAAATAAAGTGTTCAACACTTTATTTCGGCTATTGAATAAAATATACAAATTTTTAATTTCGTATAATATGTTATTTCAAATCAATACAACGTAGCGTGAACGTGAAGCAGTGCCGTAATTAGATCGGCATCCTGCATAGTAATATTTACCTCCACGGATGTAGGCAAGGACTCTTCTTTCCCTTTAACTTTTTCGTCACAACTCTCCATAGATTTACGTTGCTTCGACTCCAGGTCATCTATTACTGAATAAAAGATAAAATGTTTCAATTGAGTCTGTATTTTTGACATGCATGATTAACATTTCGGATCTGCCATGCCTAATGTGGCCATATCCTTATATACAAAAGGGTTGGAATTTAAATATATACTTAATGCAGTATAATGATGTGTATAATGATGACAGCGACATAATTAGCTTGAAAACGGGACTGTCCCGCCCAAAGAGCGAGCTATTCATGATAACCATGTTACGTCATAACAGAAGGTTCCGTACTCAATTTGATTATCAGTTACTCAATTTTGATTTTTCTGCATCATGTCTACATATTGTTAATTAAATAGTACTCGTTTTATGAGAATTATGAGTGATAAATACATCGCAACACAATCAAAATCTGCGAGTTCTACAAAAATGTTCTCAAAGGCTAGTCAAGTCTGCCAATTCCCACTTGGCCAACATGGGATACAGTGACGACATCCTTATC
This sequence comes from Hyalothyrus neleus pemphigargyra, assembly GCA_018250315.1. Lineage (NCBI taxonomy): Eukaryota > Metazoa > Arthropoda > Insecta > Lepidoptera > Hesperiidae > Hyalothyrus > Hyalothyrus neleus. The sequence goes on along the minus strand of DWNK01000445.1, from coordinate 8,734 downwards.
AATGGTGAACGGCCTCGTGTCCAGCAGTGATTATGATGACAGATTGATTAGGATGATTAAATAATTATTGATTCTTACTCTTGTTATCCGCTCTAAGTATTTTCACCTCCTGTAATAAATAAACAAATGAATTAATAAAATATGTAAAATAAAACTATTTTTGAAAGTATTTTATAATAACCATCGATACCGATTGAGTGGCGCCTTGAAAAGTCTAAATGTGCCGTATTGGATAGTAGTTGTTAGTTGAAAGTTCCTAACTAATGTTTCACTCACTTCTGGATCAATTGAGATATCGCTTCGAGCCAGGCGGCGACGGATGTCACTGGCGGATAGGTCGTCCTGAAAAGATATAATATTAATTAATATATATATTATTCATAAGCTTAAAATTCTAATTAATAATATAACCATAAAATATTAAATGTAAACACGTACGTTGTCGACTGGGAGCAGGTCGATGTTGGTGGAGTGCGGGTAGCTGCGCACGCGCACCTTGATGTTCTTGTTGCGCAGCAACTGCACCCGTTGTTCGCCGTTAGTCACCGGGAATGGGTGGCCCCATTCTGGTTCGAACTCACCTAAAGCAATATACAATATATATCATTTTAATAAAAAAATATATGCGCACAATGTATGGATTACAAAAACGCATTCTTGATTAAATTGTGGTAATGGAATTTAAATTCTATGAAAACGTAATCCATAATATTGTACATAGCACAAACTAGTTTGTAATACCCATAATTTTAAAGTTATATTTAAGAATATCATTCATGTTATAATGTGTTAACATTGTTACAATTTGATCGTTATCATATTAATATCACAGAGTTAAAAAGTTCCAGAGATACACACTTAGTACGCTGCAGTTTACCCATTTACTAGGTAGTAAACCAGTATGAATCGAACGGGGCACCACAATTCCACCCATTTCTAACGTATTCATCATTTGCTTTGGTAAGGTTTGGTGGTTGCCGGGTCACTTACATATGCATCCATCTTATTGGTAGTTCAGGGGTACCGACGTATTTGTAAACTTCAGGTGGAATTCTCACGAATGTCCATAAGCGGCAGTCTTAATGTCAGGTGGGATATATGTTTGTTAACTACTTCGGTAGATTAACCGATCCTTCCAATTGGCCGTCTGAGTACGTACCGAGCATCCTGGCGACGATGAGGTGCGGGTCGCTGGGCGTGACGTCATCGTTATCGGGCTCCGGCGCGGTGGGCTTGTGCATCATGTGCGACAGCGTCGAGTAATACGCCGATTGCTGGGGCTGCAGCACGAACCACCACTTGAAGCCCGGACACTCTACCTTCGCCTGTTTAACGATAAATTGTATGGTTATATTCGTACGTATTGTAATACGTGAATAAAGCATGCTTAGCATTGCGACTTATGTAGATAGACATAGATAGAACACTAGGGTATAAAATGACCGAAAATAACTTCACAAATCTGACAAGATTTCCGGAGATGTGTCGTGTTACGTACGATCTTATCGGTGGGGTTGGTGGGTCGGAGGGTGCGCAGCGGCTGCGCGAGCGCCAGCGGCTCGGCGGTGCGGTTGCGCACCAGGTACTGCGGCCGCTCGTCCGGCGCCAGCGTCACCACCCAACGGCCCTCGTGCAGCACCTGCGTCACCACCACCGGCACCTGCACATTCGACACGCTGCTATTTAACCACGGTTTTATTTGCTTCACCTGCAATTAACTATGGTCCGTCCCAAAATCGTAAACACTAAACTGCTATCTTTTTCTTTTTTTTCAAATAAATTGGTTAGAGAGTACGGACTGAGACAAATTGTCAAAGGTCAGAACAATTGATAACAGAGCCAAAAATATAAACAAAACAGGCACTAACCGAATCGCCCTCGTAGTCTCGCAGCGTAAAGGAGCGACGTGCATACGCGCCGCCGAGGGCGACGGGCACGGCTGGCTTGGTTGGCGAGCGGCCGGTGTCGCGCAACGCGAACCACAGCGACGCGCGCAGCGTGCTCACGTCGCCGCCGGCCCAGCGACCGGCCAGCCAGAAGTACGTCAGTCGAACGCCGTTCACGCTGCGATACAACATTGTTATTAATGTATATGCATGACATTAAAGTAGCGGATCTCTCTGTTCCACATCAGAAGATGGCGCCACCTCCTCAGTATGCGCCTATGTCATTACAACAAAGAAGTGTATTTCACATTGTTTTAAATGAACTTTAAAGAAACTTCGCACATAGATAAACAATTACCTATATGGAAACTAAAATAAACAAATAATATAATAAATAATATACTTACAATCCTTCGAGACATGGCTTGACCATTTTAAAAGTGTTAGGTTGTATAAGCGGGGAGTTCGAAGGCGAATACTGAATGACAATTGGAGATATCTGGCAAAGAAAACATAATTATATTTACGTCCCTTAATAATTATTGTCTTAAAAAATAAAGAGCATTGACATTTTAAAAGTAAGTAAGGTAGTCAATCTAGTTATTTATATTGCTATGTCTATGTATGTACTGTATAAATATGAAGTTATTTTCTTGTGTTAAAGGTGTTTAAAAAAGGGATATACTCACAAGTACTTCTTCGTACATTTTGTTGAGGAAGATGTAGGTGGGTGTTACTCCAAAAACGTTTATTTCCATGTACATCGTGTAATGCATGGTCAGCAACGCCACCTGTTAAACATATTTATTTATAAAATAAGAAATATCCTGTTACAAGTGTGGACAATTTACGAAGCTATTATAGATAATCATGTAATTAGATCATTAGCCTGGAAAAAGGATTACTATATAAATTCCCATCATCGACCCATCTGGTAGCGAAGGTAATATACATTATCATGATCCATCTGATTGTATTGCGAACTATATTTTATCTCAATATAAAATATCACAGCATATTCTCATCACACACGAGCATGACTTCCCCCTGCTGGACTTACGCTTACGTCTCTTCTCAGAATGAGAAAGACGAAGTAGATATAGTACAATGTTGGCCATGTGCAGTTTAGAAAATTTACATTATTTTTGGATCTACAAATCTGCGAGTATTTCTTGACTTCCCACACATTTGAGAATATTAACGCAGGCATGTAGGTAAATTCATGTGGTTTTGCATCAGAAATAAAGTATAGATTTGTTGACATTTGTTACAATCGTAAAAATCGACATATCTTCATCTCGTATCCCAGTCGGGTTATACGCCAAGGCGTGACGTGAGCCAGACTAGGGTAGATAATCCCTAGCTACAACGATGTTACCTATTTCCGTCCGTCTCCAAATTTCTATTATATTGGGTTAAATCTCCAAATATTGGGTTAATTTGTTATGACTACCGACCCGGTGGTTGCAGTGTATCGCGAAATTGGTGCAGCGGTCGAGCGCGAGGTGCCCGGCGGGCAGCTCGCCATACACGCCGGGGTCTTGCCGCCACACGCTCAGCGCGCTGCTCACGAACGTCTCACGCCTCTCCTCCACCGACATGTAGAACGGTTTCTGTGCACGACATGGACGGCATTATGGTGTTTTATTTATCAACTGAATTAAATATAGTAACTTATTTCTGATATTATATAAAATTTTATGTCTGCATGAATGTTTATATAGCGTTTAAATATTTGGTTTTCAAGCGTTAATAAGTGTTGTTTCAGCTCTTTATTGGAAAAATCTTTTTCATTCAATATATATTTCATAATTTTCATGCATTTTTCGTTCACACAAGTCACAAATATTCAGTCTCGGTACACTAAACAGTCGAATAACGCGACGGAGTCAATAATTAATAATAGCTCTAAAGTTTTTGTTAATAGCGTCTTTTGGTCGTCAAATTGTATTTTACAAATTTAATTATGTAAAGCTTACGTCATACTAATTTTAAGCGAAACAAGAATGTTGTATGTCCAGTCTAGTGTTCATACCTCAATGATGTCGGAGGGCGGTGCGATGGCGGTGCCGGGATCCAGCGCGCACAGCGGCGCGGCATCGCTGCCGCGCACTGTCAGTCTCACGGTGGTGGCGTTGGCGAGCAGCGCGCGTGGCAGCACGTGCGCCACCAGCCCGGCACCGCCGCCGCAGCACTCCAGCGGCACGTAGCGCACCTGCGCGGAATCGTCGTCAAATTTTTTTATTTCTTTTTTTATAAGAACTCTCACGTTTCCTTAAGATGATTTTCTTCACCGTATATTAAGTAATAATTACTTTGTAATGCGCACATGATTTAGAAAAGTCTGAGGCCTAGAATTTGAGTCTAGACTCACCACAAGGCTGTCAAAGCATGTCTATAATAATACTACATTTAGAAATCCGCACGAGTGACGAAGTAAGCATAGAATCGAGAGACGACCACGAATATGTAAATAGTGCCTTCGTCATTGGCCTTGTGTTCGTGCGCAGCGTCGAAATGCTGGTGACCTTCGCATCGGGAACGGTTTTTTGGCCACGAGACAATGAGAATTCAGTGGTGAGACAAATTAGAATTTACACACTTTCATTTTATGGTTAATTTCATAGGAAACACCCCATCGAAAAAATTTAAATTCTTTTGTCATTCTTTTGTCTAAGTGGATGACAAACATGACAGTAATGGCCGGCCATTATCCAACCTTTCTCAAGAATATATACATATTCTGGGCTGCTTCGCCAGTGGTTGAAAATTTAGATCTTACTCCGGGGTCAGTGTTCAAATCACTGCTGACATTTCTAACTCATGTGTTTGTTTTTCAAAGTTTGTTTACAAGGAAAAAAATACAATCAAACATTACTGCTACTATAAAATATAAATAATTAAGGGTAATATAAAAAAAATAATTATTGATACTGGATAAATAATTCAAATCACTTTTAGCTGATTCCGAATATATGTATAACAAATTATATCACAAATATCGATTGCATTGTTTATGTTAACAATAGAATATAATAATACTTATAATTGATGACAATGTATGTCCAAGGTCTCACCAGCACGTCGGTGCGCGGCTGCATGGAGGCGCCGCGCCACTCCACAGGCCAGTGGGTGCTCACCGGCGAATACGGCCACTCGTTCACGCACACCACGCCCGTCTTCATCAGCCTGCGCGGAACACCATACAATGTCTATACTACATGCACACATGTTTTCCACCTGATGGCAAGTTACTGCCGCCCATGGATCGAAATGCGTAGCTACTCTTGAGGACTAATATCGTCGCCATTTGTAGTAGTGAGCCCGCAAAAACAGTTTTTGATCGTAACGCCAGAATTGCTTCACGGTAGAAATGGATGTGGTGGTGATACCTAGCGGGCGAAACATTCTAGTCTTGCCATTTGACTCAAATCGTAAGTTATAAGTCTTTATTTGGCCTATTTTTGGGTTAGAAAATTGGTTGATATATTTACTAAACAATAATAAAATATCAAGCACCAGAAACAAAAAGTTGCTACTTAAATTAGGTCCAATTTAAATAGATCACAGACATAAGGTGCCTCAAAAAAGTGTATCTGACTTACAATTTTGAAACTAGTACATGTTACAGTTTACAGAAATGTTCTGTTAAATATACTACGACATAGTTACCATCGGAACGCGTCAGCAGCCATGTCCTCCGCGTTGGTGGGCGGCGCGTGGCTCTCGAACACGGACTTCTCCGTCATGCCGTAGTGCATCGGCACCGACTCGCGCGTCACCTGACATTCCGCCGTCCTGCATCCACATATTATATGATTACGTGGCTTTTATCGGACTCAGTCATTGGGAAGGCTTTTTTAGGTTTGACTTTTTCTTACACGTATCCAAACATAGTGAATGGTTAGAAATTCTCGAATGCACAATATGATAAATCAAAAATTATTCTCGCCAACTGATATAGTTATATAGGCTATATAAAAAAGTACAGTCACATGCAATTTAGATTTAGTATTTACTAATCAATAACGAGGTAGATGATAAATTACCCGATAACTAAGACTAACATATTTCATTCCCTTATTATCCTACTTAGTCCCTACACCAGCACATCTTTCATATAAGGGCGGATGATAAATCGTATTAATGCGTTTGTATTCTCACGTACCCGTGGGTGCGTAATATGTGCGTGCATAGAATACAGACACATACAGATAGTATGTGTGTGTATTCATGTGTCTGGATGTGCCCGTGCCTCTGTCCGTCCGTCCGTAATGTCCATGCCGGCTGTATCCAAGCGTTTGTGTGCATACATCTTGATGCATTCGTATGTATAAGGGGCGGTGAGCTCTTGTGTGTAGCAATTCGTTCGTGTGCTGCGTGTCAGAATGACGTTGCGTTCGTGTGTATGCGTGTCCGTGGCCGTATGCAAATACATGCCTGTATTTGAAGTTGAGCGTGTGGTGCACGGTGGTGGTGCCGTGCGCGAGCAGGTGCGTGACGCGGCCGCGCCCGCCCGCCATCTGCGTCAGCGTCGGCGTGCTCGCCTCCTGCTCGTCGTCCGAATCCAGCGGGTCCGTCGTCATCGTCACCTGGTGCAGTTGCAAATTTTTTTTATATGTAAGCCTACCGGAAACGGAAGAACGGTAGGCGGACTACCTGTTGTAACCTGTGATGCTACCTGATGCCAACATCGTTCATTTGTATCCATTTACAGACTAATGCAGATCATATACGATTACAAAGATAAGCAAGACGCGGTCGGAAGTTTAGCGTGTAACTACTATTGATTTCTTGTGACCACCCACCCATAAACAACCAGCTCCATGTAAAACAAGAGTTGCCAATTATAGAAGTGTCACTACAACATCTTCCGAAACGCAACTCCGAAACTGGTATAGTGGTAACTTAGGACCAAATCGTAATGATTTAACCGTCTAACAACAAACTCAAAATTATCATGGCTTTATATTTAATAAATGTGTCTGAAGAGTGCATCACCGCGGAGCTTGTATAGATCGTGTACGATTAAGATTGTAAAACAACGTCGACTATAATTACTGCGTTGACTGGACGAGTCAAACAATGTCTATTTAACTTTGCAAATAATATTTGTATATACAAAAAAGACTCACATCGAGGTTGAGCGGGAGATGCGAGTGCATGACGAACATGGGCCAGAAGAGCACGGTGATGCGGTTGTCGGCGCGCGTGCGCTCCACGCGGCACCACACCGACACGCACGGCACGTCGCCCGACGACGGCACTGCGGACCACACCCACAACCTCTCAAAACTATGTTAAAGCGAATGCTGTCTTTTTCACGGCCGAATTACTTAACGAGTTGAGCCAATTGATGAAATTGAATATGGAGGTAGTTCGATGGAGAACACATATACTACTTTGTTAAGAATCAACTAGGTAAATAGGGGTTTTGATTATAATGATGAAAGAGGTATTTTAACTTCTAGCCGAGGACTTTGTAGATAGACTTCACATTATGTATATTACGCGAGATAAACTGCGGTCATAAACTATTTATACTGTAAAATATACATAGTTACATAATTTGCACATTAAATCATTTGTTTCATTTTTTCGTCATATATGTAGATTACAACTAAGAATACATAAAACATATCTAAAAAAAAATTACTCCAACAATCCTTAACCTTATATTGATTGGTCCGTTGGTCTAGTGGTTAGTAAACCTGATTGCTGCGCCGGAGTTCGTGGGTCCGATTCCCACCAGAACAGATATTTGTGTGATGAGCACGAGTATTTGTTCTGTGTCTAGGTGTCAATTATCTACACAAGTAAGTATTTAGAAATATTCATTTATATTTATCAATTGTCTGATTACCATAGTACAGGCTCTGCCTAGTTTGGGATCAGATGGCCGTGTGTGAGTTGTCCAAAGATATTTATTATTTATTTATATTAACTAACCTTTGACCAGCCAAGGGACATGTTCTTTAGGACATTCCTTCAGTGGTATGTCACCAGTCCAGCCATTCGGTTGAGTTGCGAACTTGATCCTGTAGAACGATACAATATTATTGTTTGAAATTATCTTAAAATATAATGTATGAAAAAAGTGTTTTCTTAGGCGATAATTGAATATCAACTCATCGAGAAGAATCGCTGCGCGTTTAATGAATTTGAATAACTAAAAACGCATTATAAGTATAAGTCGGTGCTCACTTGATATAAGTGTCCTTGGAGTCATTGCTGAGCAGCACGCATGCGCCGACACTCTCTGGCACGAGCAGCCCCGACGACGCGAGCCGCATGCCGTCCGCGCTCCTCGCTTCCGCGTCGCGCACGCGCACCTTTATATGTATACACACAATTTAAAAATTTTAAATTTTTTTGTGCGGATTAAAACAAACACAAATATTTCACATTCCATGTAAAAAATGATAAAAACAATTTTCTGTTTCTGCTAGTCCACTTTTTCACTACGAACTTTATCTTCTAACATTTTTTGCATTCAACTCTCCCTCTCCACAAATTTACTTCTCAACGTAGTCTTGTCACATAATATCAAAATGATTTTGATTATTTAATTAAAATTAAATTACTAAGAATAAGGAAAAGTGTTGTAAAAATTGTGTTTCCTATCATGGAAACTACCATTTCCCAGATTTTTTTTATATTTTAATACAATCAATCGCTATTGCAAGGAATGGTTGAAGCCCGTGGGATATTGCATCGAATAGCCTTCAATATTCCAGGCAAGATTATATACATGATCTTCCAGCAATCGCCTCTCTCCCCCTGTCCCCTACAACCGATAATGCAGCGGTGGCACTAACTCTGTAGGCGAGTTTGGCGCAGCATGTTGC
>DWNK01000444.1:0-11664 GCA_018250315.1 Hyalothyrus neleus pemphigargyra | reverse complement strand
ACTCGATGAACGAGACGTTCTCAGTCAATCAAAGAGTGGGAATCGGATGTTTTCGTTTTCGATAATCGAGTAGTCGAAAACGAGCAAAACTTGTACTAAGTGTACAGGGCTGTATCTTATAGACGTTATATTTGAACTTGAAAATTTGAGAGGTTTTATATGTACATTTTTCAGAGGTTTAGCAAGTCGTATCATTCGTATTTCGTCCCTTTCACATTTTGTCCTATTCGCATTTTTTACGTAGCTGGTATTAAAAAACAAACATACTTAATTTGGAGTTCCCATGCAAAACCTTTTTATTTTTTGTTTAAAAAATATATAGTATCAACATTAATAGGATTGGACAGAGCTCTTCTTCTGTGAGTCCGGGTCACACTTGTCTGTGTATGAAGAAACAAGACCATTAATTTAGTTTTATTAGCAATGAAATCTAATTTATTAAGAGTAATTGTGCTTCTCTCACAATTTAAATTTTCATGTGTTTTTAATTATATGGCAAGTATTTAATGCATTCTAAGATTTATAAGTAATTTAATTTTCTTTATTATAATTAATTGTAATTCTCTCGTAGATTTACTTCAAATTTTTTTAAGTATTTATTTTCACTGTATTTCTTTAAAGATTGTTTTTATATATTGAATACGAGCATCAAGCAGGCAAGTGGTGATAAGGTCTCATCGTGTGACTTGACTTGCCAGCGACCCTAGCCTGGCCGGAGATAATAGCGTCTTGTCGTTTTCAGGTATTACACCTAGGAGCTCAAGGAATCTTCCTTCTTACCAACCTTTCCATTTTTTTGTGATGCTGTGGGTTGTATTTTGTTCATTGGCACGGTAACCTATCATCAGTTAGTGTGCCTGCCTCTTCCTTAACAAATAAAACATATTATCGTAAAGAAATTAACTACGACATCTAATGCTTATCTATCTCTACAGCTGGTAAAGGGAACGGTCCCACTTTCTGTCCTTCTGGAATGACCTCCTTTTGGAAAGATCTTTAAGGTCTAAGATGTATATTGGTAAAGTGTAACCAACCAACAAGAAGAGTATGGTCTTCTAAAACCTTATGTATGAGAATTTAATAAAAAGCAATATTTTTATTAGGCATAAAACTTAACTTCGACGCGTCTGTCTACGCTCTAATCTCTGAACCGCTCCCGACAGACAAGATGTTTGTTTTACATACAAAGTTTATGGTGCCAATTAGGAGCCTAGCTTATTAACAGGCGTAAAACTTACAAAGTAACGACCAGTAAGACTATTTGTTTTGATAGCAGCTCTGTGACGGTGTATTTTTAACTCACTCAGAATTGCCTCTTAGAAGTGTGAAGGAATTTAACGGTTAACAATTTATGGGAAATTTTAGTAAAAAAGCTACTTTTCGTAGAGCTCAGAGTAAATAAAAGCGTATGGTACGTAAGCGGATAGCGACACACCTCATTTTGTAGGATATCATTATTGATACAAAAGTATTTTTTCTGCTATTGCAAGAAATCTAACCTTAGCCGCCCTTGCACTCACACAATATTTTCCGCTGCAATATCTCGCATTTTATTCAATTTTGTCCATATGACTTAAAGGACGCAAAGTACACAGGCGAGATAAATAAAACGAAGGTAACCTATACACCTCACTTGGCTCTCTTATGAAATAACTTATGCGTTTTTAATATGAAGACAATCAATTATAAATATAACTATTATAGTAGATACATTTTAATAATACAAAATAAACTACAGAAATGCAACATAATATTCGTATGTCGAAAGAAAGATGTTAACATTTCTCAGAATTTGATGTTTGTTGTATGAAGACTCCCTTTTATTTTTACTACGTGTATTTGTTGTTATCGCGGTCATTGTAGTACCTACATACTATATGGAAATTTAATGTGTCTACCTATTAGGGTTCGTATAGAGCGCTGTGAAAGACGGGCGGACGGTCAGACAACGAAGTCTCAGTAATATGTTTAAGTTGGCTTAGGTACGACAAACTAAAAATAAAACAAAGTTGAAGATTAAGGACAAGTCGCTATTGATGGTAGATGCCGACCTTACCACTTGCCGAATTAATAACCTCCTCCTTTTTGGTTAAACATGGTTTCAATTTATAAGAACCATACCTTACAACTTTCCAAACTGTTCCTAAAAAAACAAAGTTCCATCGTGCAAAGTAATTGGCACCAAACGGTAAGTTTCAAACGCTCAAACATAACATCCTTCCAAACACCATTAGCCACATTAAAACATCAGCTTATGCAACAACGGAACTTTTATGTTTGAAATAACAATCAAAGACCGCTTGCTATCCTTCAATCAAATTGAAATGTTTGATTAAAACGATTGATTGTTAATAGTATGTCTTGATTGAATTTGATCCTTTGAACTTTACCGGATTTCAGATAGGATTTCAGTCGAGTTTTGCGATAGAAACGCCAGGTGCTATAGTAAGTGATTTGGGCGGTCGATATCTGCTACAAACAATATAAGTTATAGGTAACAACAGAGATACTGATTGTTAATTTGTACGTCAATCAAATAAAAATTACTGGACCGATTTTGATGTTTGGTTTCATAATAATTTAATACCTCGAGAAACATATAAAATAATTTACTTTATCAATATTCATGATATAAAAATGTTGTGAAATGAGCGGAAGTTAATGAATAAGTGCTACGTGAAATTAAATAAATATTATGTAATACCTACTTATATTATCCCCAAGGAGTTGAACAACGTTTGAAGATTTCCCCAATAACTGTACTAACTTACTTAATTTTATTCAGCAGGTACATCGTAAAATCTATTAAAAATTTAAGTGCTCATTTATATATAAACTCCGATCCCAACATAATTCCGCCAGTTTACGACAGTTAAATCGACGCGTTTTTATTAAAACAGCTTTCAGTTTAAAAATATTATCAGAAACAAACCGGAATGGCTCATAAACAACCCGTTTCAAATCCGTTTACATCAAATGTACGAGTAATTGTGAAAACAGACCATTTTTTAACGAAACAAAACATTTCAACGAACATATATCTCGTGATATATGCAATTGGAACATAAAACTCATGTTTTACGATCCCCTTTTGTACTATATGCGTCGGTTTTAGTTTATAACAATGTTTTCATTCAACTACCGAGTACATTTCGAGTTATTCATAAATAACGCACTAAACTGTGTTTACGTACAACACACCGTTCATCAGATGTCTATTTCCAGATGGATTTTTCATCGAGAGCTCAAAGATTATGGCAGTGCACTTTGCAGACGATCTAATAATAACTTTGTATCGAGAATATGTCACTAAAACATATGTTCAGCTTATAATTAATTAATAATAGGTTGTAACGAATTGGACGTCTTGCTTACCAAAGATTTGACGAATCCCCATATTCGTCAATATAAGCATATGGCAGACAGCCTTACCGTTTTGTTTAAGCGTACATACATCATTTCGTAACACATTTCAGATCTCCGGATTCAAATACATTTCTAATTTTAATCCGGAGAGAAAAATGGGAGAATATGGGAGGATAATTCTTAACTAAGTACCTACTCTCAGGTTGCTGTAGGTACGTTTGAGTTCCAACACAACGAATTCCAATTAATTTTTAAAGTAACGAAATTATCAATTAAAAACTAATTACATACTTTTATTTTAATTAAGTTTTATTAAACTATTATACATTTTTTACAATATAATCTATATTTTATGATGACACTTATGGCTATTAAGTGACTATAATTTACAATAATTTGAATTGAATTCATATTTCTTAACTGTTATTATCGTATTTATTGGCGTATCTTTGAGACCTGTAGATCCATAATTCGTAAAATGTATCCTAGAATCTCACCGTCACGAGACCTTATCCCATGGGGCGTGGATAGACATTGTAATCCCATCTTTCTTTTCAAAGACGGCGGAGCATTGGCGACTCTGCTGTTGCAAATGTTCATATCCGATTACTTCTAAAAACACTATTAATGTGGTTACTTGTATTATAAAATAATCTATGTCATCCGTTTACTCTTTGCCCCAACATCTCAAGTAGCCGGGCAACTACCGGCGGTGCGATAAATCGACGCTATCGCGATGCGGACCGGGGCATAAAACAAGCGAGTGGTAGCGCTATCGACACGATCGTGCGATATTTACGCGGCACGCCGACCGTCGATTATCATCGACAGCGGTTCGTTTGTCGGCCTCTGCGGTAGGCTTGGGGTGTACCGGGTGAAATATTTATTTTCGAGTTAGGCTGTTTTATATGCACAAGACAATTAAATATAGGAACACAATGAAACATAGCAGTTAAACTCCCTAATACAGCCCTAAGTTTTCAAAGTTATGTTCGTTCGTATTATGGTCAGTTCCCACAGTCGGGAAAATCGCCGATGTCTACCGTCTGAGATATCACGGACGTCAGAATAATCATCAACCTACCGGTAACCACGGCGGTACTCCACCGGTACGTACTCACTGATTGTCACTTATTTATCGGTGAAAGTTACGTCGTACGTGAAAGTGACGATTATTGACAAATAGGTAAGTGACAATATCGTAAGATCATATACATACCTGTAAGCTTTAAAAAAAATTAATATGTCTTAAAATTAAATGATTGTCACTAATCGAACATCAACGATTTAAAATAAGTAAAGCGGTTATTTCTATATAGACACGAGAAAAATATATTACGACTATCTTAAATGATTAAAAATCTTCTACGTTTAATGTATGGTATTATCCCGTCTGTATACACTTTGAAACCAAACCCGTAAATTGTAATACTGCACGTAGAAATCGAATATCGATCGAGCATTAAGCTTTAAACCGATTTTCCTATTGCCTCTGTTAGCAATGTTTGTGGCCTATTCATTTCTAATTGCAATGGAAACGTATGTAACCACCGTAGAGTCTTTTGGATTTGATTAAACTTTATAGGAATTTTCTGCTGCTTTTTTTAACATATTATATACAATGGTTCATCACTTGACATTATAATTCAAGGCTATAATATGTAAAGGCCAAAAGGACTCTAAAAGTATTGACAACGCCAGGGCTCTATATCTTTATATCAAGATAGATAATTATCTATTTTTTTATTACTAACGAACGAGAGTACTAGGTATTGGTAGAATATGTCAACTGATACCAGTCACTGTATATATTCCTGGTTTATTCACAATAAAATACTATATTGTAAACGAAGTTATGTCTGTCTTAACTACTCTTAAGTTTAAATCATAATATATTATCCCTTTAAACACTTTTCGAACCAACGATTAGCGATTACCTAAGGCCGTTTGTGAAAAAAAAATCAAGGATATTCTTTTATCCCAACTTTAGGGTTTAGGCTAACCGGTAACATAATGTATAATATTTACAGTTTATAATATAATTTCGTATATTGAAAACTTTCAGTTCCTAAATTTGTAAAGAAATACAAATTTAGGAACTGAAAGTTTTCAAACACGTAACCTAATTGAGTGCATGCACAATAGAGTGGATGTTATAACAGTTAAATGTACCTAATTAAGTTCCCGGTGAGCCGAGAGACAGCCCCAGGCGGTATTCGAGGCAATTATCACATTTAACGGATTTAATTACTTCTGTCTATCTACACTAGATTGGACTGATTAAGATCAAACAATCTTATGTAGATAATTAAAGTTACGTACAAATTTTAGGGGTAGTGGTATGAATTAGGTCACGCACGCATTAAGCACGCACTTGTGAGATGGAAATCGTATTATGCATACTTAATTAATTATCACTATCTATAAGGATTATTTTTCGGAACGGTTTTCAACTTAAAATTGTTCTTAATTCCGTACCTAGGTAGTGTCAGTCAAAAATTTAGAAAAACGGAAACTAGCGATAATAGTACTTTAATTCTGGGGACAGTTGTACCGTGTTATTGTAATGGAGGGAGGGTCATACATACATTGTGACAAGAATGGAAGGAGGACTCAAAAATCATGAAATCGTATGAAGTAATTAATTCATGCATGGCCGCTAATCGTAAAGATTACAATTAAATATTCATCCTCTTACGAAGTTTGTTATAAACATTGTTTTCATGAAATTTCCATAGAATATTAATTTTTATAAGAACTCGAGATTCATATATTTAATCTTAATCCGTTTCAATTTTCAGTCACTTACTGCTGACATCAAAGTCATTTTTCGCATACATATCCTCAATTGGTAGAGAATAGGGAGCTCTTCTCAGAAAGAGTCCTGTTCACAGTGGTTGTTGTTGATGACTGTGAATGTACCTTACATGTACTAGGAATAGGACCTTATATGTATACTAGGAAGGTTTTATCAAAATTCTTACCCAGGTCCAGGGCCACCTTGAGTGAGATCGAACACTTGTCGTGGATTAAGTAGCCATTGGAACTTCTGAAGCAGTCTTACACCTTGATTCCCACCGCTCTTAGGGTTGATGAACACTAGCACAGGTTTCACGTTGGAAGTAGGTATTGGTTTTATCACAAATGTCTTTTGTTCGTTTTTTGAATCTTTGCTTTTTTTCTTCGCTGCACTTTTCTTTTTAGGCGATTTTCTTAAGGACGACTTAAAGCTACCTCTTCTTGGAAGTTTTACTATCCACGAAGGTGGTACAATTATATTAGATTGTGTACCTAAAAAAATTAATAATATTTATTATTATGTACTGCAGCCCTGAAAATGAGAATAGTCCTATGCATTGATATACAGAAATATACAGATTCCATAGGTGTACACAGGATTAGTTTTTCGGAGGGTTTCCAAGGTTTAAAAAACAGAGAAATTACCCGTAACCAGGTTCCGTTCATTTTTCGAGGGTGGACGGGGTCTACATCACTATGTCACTAGTTTCATGTTGTAAATTTGTAAATGTAAAAAAAAACAACAATCTGAATATCAGACGATGTGCTTTTGTTTGAAGATTGTTACTGAGAAAACTTTTCCAAGCGTTCCAACTTAGTCCTCGGCAGCATCGCATTACTTCGGATTCCAGATTTTAGTTACTCCTGTTCTATTTGGAGTTGGCGTTAACCATAGACTATAAATGCGGGGTTTGGGTTAGAATCCTAATCGCGCGCCGCTGACTTTTCTGAATCATGTGCTTATTGCTAAGGATTTATCTCTCCCTGCTGAAAGAAAACTTCGTGAAGAAACCTACATACCTGCGAGCTCAAAAAATATCAACGGTGTGAGAAATCCACCAATCTGAATTTGAGGAGAAAGAGTTGATAATGATTAAGTTTAATTACGCTTGTTTGATAGTTTGGTTACACAAGAAAATCAAAAATTACCTAATGAGCATTCTTCTCCTATTCGTTCTAAATTAAAGCAACTGTCTTTGTTGTGGTATCCATCTTTACACCAGGAACAACTGAGCGCAACTATTTCTTTCGAACTAAATGACAATTTTCCCTGTAATGACTGAAAAAAAACATTTTAGTACTTAAATTAACAATATAAATTGTGATGTGGGAAATGTACCAGGCGGTATACAACATAAAAAGCTTTCGTAAACACAAAGAGGAAGAGAGGACTGATGTACGCGAAACAAGCGTAATTTCAAACGCGTTAAAATTAAGGCTAAATAACTTCAGATGTTCGCTTGCAGCGTCAAGTTTCGTATCGCTGTAAGGTTGGAAGTCGGCAGTGCAGTATCTCGCTAGCGCGTCAATTTAAAACTCGTTTTAAAGTGTCGTCGTCAAAAATAGTACTTAAATACTGTTTGAAATAAGCTTTTATTTATTACAAGGTAAACTGAACATAAAATAAGTTTACCTAATAATAAAATAAAGAGATGTATGTACGTAAATGTATTGACATTCATTTTATTACATGAATATAAAGTTAAGAGTATTATTTTTTTTTTATGTATAAGGCAAATGAAAAGACAGGCAAGTTCAAATACAAATTTAAATTTAAATTTGCCTATTAAGTAGCTATTGATGGACGATAGACGTTGTTCAATATCATGTGCGTATTAGTAACTAATTATAACTCGCTCTATCGCTGAAGGAGAACATCATGTGGAAACCTGCATAGCGAGTTTCATAAAAAAAGTTCTCAAAGTATGTGAAGTCCACCAATCCGCACTTGGCCAGCGTGGAAGACTATGGTCTAAATCTTCTCATTCTGTACGGATGTTCTAGCTCATTAGCCGGTCAGTAATGGGCTGATGATGATGACATTTATTGCAGCGATTGAACTGATATAAAGGAATATTTGTATCAAACGATTTCACAAACGGTGCGACTGTTTTGTGAATCGTATAGTAGGTTTTTTTCCTCGACACTCACAAAAAACGAGCAAATATCGCTACAGCTAAATTTTGCAGCGCTGTTCAGTGGCCTTTTAAGGTTGAACAAATACATTTCTTTTTAACATTCGACCCTGACGCTTACAGCGCTAAGCGAATTTGCTTTGAGAGTTATGCTTCTCGGGTAAATAAGCACAGTGATAATTCTACAGTTACATAGATACAGATGAACACTCCAATTAGAGAGTTGATCCCTGTGTATTGCAGAAATGACGATACCGCTTCATATGCTACCACAAACGACGTAATGACAGTAATTTTCGGTTTGGACGGTTAGGTAGCCCCTTTTCCTCTTTGTGTTTATATTGCCTGATTTACATTGGTCGATAGGGAATGCAGTCTGGATTCGGAAGGTTTTCTTTTACGCATGCTATACGACCCGCATGCGGGAACCGTTTTTGTTCTTCGACTGGAAGCATTTCAAGTACGGCAGATTTCTGTAATTCAATAAAAGTAAGTAATGCAGATGGCATCACTACGTTACTTTCATTACATTACATAAGTTTCATTAGTCATTACTCTTTACGGAATGACTAATGAATCATTATCGTCCAATGTAAATAAGCCATAGCATTTCAAGCAACAATAAAAAATAGCACCAAACCCCACATAGCTGGAATACGCACACAATCCACAATTTCACCGTTTACTGCTATAGGCTTGTCTACAGAATATTGTTTCGTTATGCACCAACCACAGCATCTGCGCAGGAATGACCGTGACACAAAACCATGCGAAAAAACATGCAAATTAATGAACAAAAATACAAATAAAAACTAAACTACAACGCGTACTGACAACGTAACATAATTTTCAATATTCAACTTTTTACAGATTTATTGACAAAATATATTACGTATAAAATGTACCTATATAAACATCTGCAATATAACTTTTTAAACCCTAGTAAATATTTTAAGTTTATAAATACATAGGATATTATAAGAAATGATAAATAAAAAGTATTTGCGTGGGTGAGAGTTGCGGTACGAGATTTCATACTGAAAATTAATGAAACAGTTTCAATGCAGGTTATGTAATCGCTCTGCAGAAGTGTCGATAATTTTGGACCGACTTTAAAGAATATCTGTTCTCTCTTCGTGCGTTTTCTGAATATCCTTCTTGGACTTGTACGAGGAAAAAACGTAGATGCAAAATGAACCGCGGAGGACCGCATGACACAGATAATATTATTTACTACACGGCCCCAGTTGATGTGGGTGAAACCTCATTTGTCAGAGAGAAACAAAAATAAATAAAAAAGCAGGTCATCCCTACTCCATGTAATGCGACTGAGGGATGAAAAAAAAACTTCTACGGAACGTAATCGTGTGGGGTTGTAAATAACTATTTTATTTAAGTAAGATAAGTAAAAGTTGGTGAGACGTGCGTCTCTAAGTTGTGAAAAGTGTGATTCCGCTTTCCTGTAATGTTCCACACGTACGTTGAATTTTTTGAGTCAATGGAGTGTTTTTCGAAAGTGCATTTGGTTTTCATAGTTATCTCCTATGAAATATGAACTTATAATATGCAGGTACTGCTGATAAATTTTCATGAATGTTCAACTACGGAACGTTTCATGAATGTTCAACTACGGAACCCGTCTGTGCAAAGAGCATAGACTGGTGCGCACTTGAATACACTTTACCTGACTACTGGGTAAAAAAGGAAGGGCAATGCGTTTAAAAATCCATGTACACAAGCTTAAGTTAAACGAAGTGCAAACTTTTCTCGGAAAAAGCTCGCATTTCTTTTTAAAGTGTCTTTGTGGACTAACACATTACCAAATACAAAACATTTAAATGAACATATCATATAGGTACAACGAAATAATATAATATTTCATTCAAACGCCCGTTCTACAATCACAATTTTTAAAAGTTCATGTGCTGTGTGTTTGTGTTTTATGTCACATACATGTGCTTTGTATCACATACGTTTTATGTCATATTCACGCTCTACAATGATATTTTTCAAAAGTTCCTATGTTGTTAAATCACTAACACATTCTGTTTTACAAAATGAGATATATTTTGTATGATCACATGCGTTTGTTTCGTATTCAGTACCTTGAAGAGTTCACTTAGCAAAGATAAACCTAATATAGATTGTAACGACGTTGATATAAGAACGCGCGACTGCATCGATACATTTAGCCATTTGTAGTATTTGCATACGACTCGCAACTGTAGCGCAATCTTATTACGACTGGATCACTGCTGCATTGCTTCAAAAAACCGTATGTGACCTCCCTAAATCAGTAGGTGTTTAGCACGTTTCAATTGTTAGCGCAATTACAGATTAGCAGTTTTTGTGGCATAGAGAACTGTATACCAAAGTTAAGAGTATTGTTTCGCAATTTATGTATTCTTAATATTTCGTCAGAAACGAATATGCAAAGCTTGCTAACGAGTTTAGGTAAGTCGGGTAGGTATAAGTTCGAGAAGACGTTCTTGATGCTTGCGCGTAAACGATCTTCGCGTCATCGTCATGGATTACGATGTGCGATCGCAATTATGGCAAAACACCGCAGGACGTCTCAAAATACGCCCAATCTGTAGTTAACTATAGTTTATTAGACCAACAGCTAACACGAGTCGTTAAAAATGAAATATAAATTTTTGAGTTAACGGAGTCAACGAATGCAAAGTTTATTCCGTGTCACATGCGAACTAAATGCAAATCTATGTTATCTTAATACCAGTGACGGTACTGTTTTAGTAATATGCTGGGAATATAAATTTGACTATTAATTGCTTGCAAAAAACATTAAATAAATAAAGTTGTTTGAATACGGGCGACCCGTTCAAATAAATAGATTGAAATTATAGTCGTTAAAACTACAGAAATATTTTTATTGGGTCTAAAAAAAACATTGTTTAATTAATGTTAACAATTTAACCGTAAATAGGTTTAACCCTCACATAAATTTGGCAATGTTAACATATTAGTTATAGTTTTTAGTGTATGTTGTATCACGTGTTGGTCTGACGTACACTGTCCTGGGTTCAATCCCGGGTTTCCAGGCTGGAATGCTCAGGTGGAAATCTAACATTGAGTTTACATGTCTTTTATGGTTCTGGGTGCTTGCGTACTTATGTCATCGTGTGTGAGTGAGTGTATAAAACGTTTTCATTTCTGAATCAAACTAAAACCAATATCATAAAATTATCTACGACATTTTAAGAACCAATGTCTGATAATAAAATAATAAATAAAGAACTAGTTTAATAAGGGTCTTTGTGTTCATTACAACTTGTACATATATAAGGGCTCTTGCGTGTTCGCGCCGTGTACACGAGCCCTTATGTCAAGCGAGAGCTTAGGG
>DWNK01000443.1:0-11666 GCA_018250315.1 Hyalothyrus neleus pemphigargyra | reverse complement strand
CCATTCCAATATGTGACGCGTTGTTTTTGGATAGAAAAAATCACCTCAATTCTATTTTACCAGAACCATCCTTATAATCCACCAAAGCTACATTCCACGTAAGTACCTATTTACTCATTAAATATTTTAGGTGCACATCATTTTTAATTCTCCTAAAGTATTCATTTATATGATAGTTATTATACATATAAACCTTCCTCTTGATTCACTCTATCTATTAAAAAAACCGTTTATATTTTAGTTGAAAGGTCACTCGATCGAGAATATTCTTGGTTATGATTAAAGAAAATCTCTCCAGTTGTTTGAAGATCATCACCTCTTTTCTATTTGATGAAGTCACTATATCCTTTTACTTCAATGATAGTGCATGGACCTGGACCGGATGCTGCAACATCACTTGCAATCTAGTTTTCGAATCGGCATCATATCCGCCAAATGGATTAAATGTTTATTTGTTGTTATACTTTAGTGCTCATCACACAAATATGGTTTGGTTAAAATAGTTAAAATATCCCACGGCCTTCAGAGCAGTTGTCAGGTTCACTCACTACTAGACCAACAGGCCAGTCATTCTATACATACACAGGAAATCTTAGTGAAAGTCTATAAGTATAGAAAGCGATTTTTTAAAACACATATCATAAGAAATTGTATAATAATAGTTACAAATATGGTACGTATCATCGCAAACCATACCACGACAAGCATTGCAATCAGACATGTTTGTATGCTCCATCAATGGCTCTGACACAACTGGCACAAACGAGCGGCGCCAGACACGGGATCGTCGAAACACAATCCCGGGAATGATTCAATAGATCAATATCTTGTTGTGCCGTTACCCGGTAGAGATGGGCACTCGTTTTATAAGGTGTACATCGCAAATAAGGATTCAAAATATATATTTTAGTACACAGGATCATCGAAACACTATCCCAGGATTGAATCAATAGATCAATATCTTGTTGCGCCGTTACCCGGTGTAACAAACAGACAGACTAAAAAGTTATAATATATCCTAGTTACTTGTATAATTTTATTTCCTTACATATATGGTCTGTATCAATAATACCCAGTTCAATTGCAATCAGACATGTTTGTATGCTCCATCAATGGTTCTGACACAACCGGCACAAACGAGCGACAGGAGACTCGGGATCATCGAAACACAATCCCGGGAATGATTCAATCGATCGATATATTTTGTTGCGCCGCTACCCGGTAGAGATGGGGACTCGTTTTAAATCTTGTAAATCACGAATACACCTGTTCTCAATATAATATGTATTTTTATAATATAATGTAATGGTAAATATAATGGTATGACTTATTTCCTTGTTCTTGTTATTGTTGATATCTTAAATGTTACAATCATTCTATTGGCACCTACGAGAGGATAGTTATGAACAGTAGTAAAATGCACACCACGCTTTTTACTCTGAATTGAATTATTCTGATAATAACTTATATTTCCTTATAATTTTATTTTGAGGTGATTAATTATGATTGTCTTCTTCCACTTCTACTACTGTCATATAAACTCTTTGTAATTAAAAATTATTTTCTCCTTTTTAGTTCGATTAGCAATAAAAGCGTGTTTTTTTTTAGTTTTTTTTTTAACTATAATATTTTATGATATAACTGAAAAAGCTTGGAGCTGTCTCTGCCAGTTGCACATACAACGTAATCGATAGATTAGATTCGCCTTCCTTAATTGAGTACCCAAGCCCTAACCCAAACCTAAGTAATTGTTCATACAACATTACCGTTAACACCAGCAACAAATACATTAGTATGTTACGAGTAGTGGTCGATGTCAAATACGGGACAACCATTATATACATATTGCATAACGTTACCTGACAGGTATATGATACCTTTACATATTCTTAGTTCCAGGATAACTTCTAGAATGGTGAATTTACCTTCTTCCAATACAAAAAATCTCTTGCTTTTTATACTACTAGTATAGATATTTGTCGAAAGGCGCGAAAATCAAAGTTATATACAGGGTGCCCATTTATTTATCTACAGTACACTAACGTGGGTAGAATATATATCACATAACATAATATAAAATGTAATGTAAATTTGTACATTTATGCAATCCCGGGTTAATTTAATATAAATTATCATATTTACGCACGATTTGCGTGACACTAAGCATGTCATTGACCTCGACACCGTCGTGTTGAGTTGTACTCGAGCATTATATTATTTCTAACTGAACGCAGTGATTACGTGTCACTACAATGTCGCATTATTACCTAAAATATTTTGCATAAAATGGAGAGTAAAGCATGTGCATTCGGTAATATGTACGTTACAAATAGTAGTCGATGACAATGACACGCCTCTCGTCTGCTAATACGACTTAGTGTACTTACGGTACAACCATTACATACATATTGCATTACGTTACCTGGTAGGTTTCTTTATACATTTGCATGTTCTTAGTTCTAAGCTAATTTCTAGCAGGACTTTACCATGTTGTTTCAATATGATGTAAGCAATTGCATGCCTGTGATAGTTGCTTACATTCTTCTATCAACTAAAGTAAGCTAATAACATTCAAACTAAATTAACACTGTCGATCGCATTATCTTTCAAATATACATAAACTGAATTGAATTTTACGAATAAAAATTGGGTTTTTTTTTTAATAAAACCGTTTGGAATCTATGTTCCGACATTCACAGTTAGAAAAATACGTTTCACAGTTACAAGATACAAACGTCAAACTTATAACTCATTTTCTTACGTCGCGGTATAATAACAAATAGATAACATAAATTCTAGGCTAAAACGAACAAAACTTTAATGTTTAAATAAAACTTTTTGCTTAAAAGGCAATTGAAATAACTCAAACGGATACGAGTGTTTTCACATCGCGATTTAAACAAGAGAAAAAGTTTACACCTAAAATTACTACCTGCCCGCCGACCCACACTGAGATTGGAATACTACAATAAATCTTAAGACCGAACAAAGCTGCATTGTTAAGCTCATTTGCAAAAAACGTTTTCACAATTACCGCGTAGGAGTATAAATAGCAGGCGCTCAGTTTCACGTTTTATGTAAAAGATACCATTGAGGTGTCAAATTACCTGCAAAATCTATCCCCGTTGCAATAAAAGGACGATAAAACATTGTTCATGCGAATCAAAGTCGAATGTTTAGCAAATCGTGTACTTGAAATAAAGTGAGGCATCGTTCAGTTGATGATTTTAGATACCTTAGTATGCACACAATTTTTAACTTGAGAGGTTCGCAACTTTGACTGACCTGACTTGTCAAAATATTGCGGATCTAAATTTGATTGACGTTATATTTTTACACCCAAACAGTGACAACAGAACCCTATTAATGACGCTCCGCTATCTGTCCGTCCGTCTGTCACAGGCCTCTAAATTACGAACTTGTCACATATTATTGTGTACTAGTTTTCCGCCCGCGGCTTCGCCTGCGTCAACAACTTAAATAATTTTAATTATTTATATCTCATGGGTTTAGATTTAAAAAAATAACCTAGGTTAATCGTCATACTTCAAACTTTCTCCATATTAAATTTCATTAAATTCGGTCCAGTAGTTTTGATGTGAACAGACAGACAGAGATACTTTCGCATGTATAATATTAGTATGGATTACTATGGCCGCCATAACAACAAATAATATAAATATAAAAAAAATACATTACATGTTTTAAAAAAAATATTGTTGGGTTGTACGGAACCCTTCGAGTCTGACTCGCTTTTGCCCGGTTTTAGATTAAGTTACATTAAAATATGTAAATGATGATAATGATTATAAATAGTCTAAGCTCTCAAAAATTGTTCCCTAATAAATATTGTTTCATAATATACACTGTGTTATTCCTGTTTTGTTTCCGTGACTACTTATCGACCTACGACATATCGACCTAAGTGTGACCGAGTTAATTTTCAAGGCGAGGCTCATCGGGTGAATTCAGTCAATGACACAAACATAAGCAGTGTAAGGCGTACAAAAATCGCCATAAGAAATAACAAAAAAAAATGTTGAATGAAGGTAATGTTAATGATGTTCGAAATTTCAGTCTCTCGTTTCTACTAACTGTGCACATTGATTTTGCTCCGAGAGCAACAATTAGAGATATTCATTTGATAAAATATCGTGAGAATTGTTTTATTACTTCACAGAATTAATGAAAAATTACTTATTTACTCAGTCAAATCAATAATATCAATAATCAATTCACTTGACAGTTTTAATTCACGATGATGCAACATTAAGCAACATTAGCAACAAAATGGACTGAAACCTCATTTAGCTTCGCAACCACTTGATTTATATCAACGTTTATGTGGTCGAGTTAATTTTCCGGGCGAAGCGGCGGATCTCGGGTGAATTCAATCAGAAGCAGCAACGTAAGCAATCTCGTCAGCGGCGCGATTGCGAGCCGAGTGCGCATTGAGTTCGCCGCCGGACGAGTGCTCTGAGTGCCCTCAACCGAACCCACAAAACCACTTAACCACCTCCAATAATATCGAAATACTATTTCCCAAACAACTGTTCGCAAGGACGGACAACGAAATATTTCCAACAAATTCAGTCTTGCTTCGCATTGAGTTAGAAATCTATTTATCTAAGCACCTAACGCCGAAATAATTGCTGGTGGTAAAGTCCTATTGTGTGGCCTGTCTGGCTAGCGACCACCCTCAGGTCGGATAATACCGTGAATAAAAACTTGTCAGCGTGTTCCAGTAGTCCCACAGTGTGTCTTCCCACCTTTCCCTTCCCATCCGTCATATACCATACCATCCCTTTTCCTTTCAAAGTTGGCGTAGATCGGCGACTCCTCCGGTCTTGGAATTGTTATTAGGCGGCGGTGACTACTTACCATCAGGTATTTCGCCTGCCTTACACATAAAAATACAAACAACAAATTCTAAATCAACACGAATTGTTGTTTCGTTTTTGTTTAGTCTCAAACCACGGGTTGCGGCCATAATAATGTAATATTGAGACCCGGCAATCGTTTGTTCGGGAGCTGCGGGCTACGGTTAAATGGACAGACAAACCACTTAACCTTCGTCGTATATTTAAACGGAAGGTGAACCGTTGAACTCTGCTGCCGTCCCATTCAATGTTAAGGTAACATTTAGATACACGCTGACCTAATACTCTTGTCAGAATAGAGAGGTTTAACAGCCTATCTTCCTAATTATAAAATCAATAATGCATGGATATTGTAATATTATATTAAATATTTAATATGGAACTGCAATAAGTGTCATCGTGTATTGCTTGGCACTATTCATAAAATTGTTGCCATATACACAACTATTTTTGATTCATATTTAGTCTATTGTATCCGATTTATTTAATATTAACAATTTTAAAAAATGTATATTTCAGGTTAGCTCGTTTTACCGCGGAAAAATATGGAATAAAAAAATCTGAGTTATTTCTTAAGCACATTGTTTTGTGGCGAACAAAAGTGGCGAAAAAAGAGGTATTCTTCAAAGCGAAATACTAGTGACCCCACTGGTGATAGGCAGCTAACTATTACCATCTATTTACCATCAGGTAGCCCGTGTGCCTTTCGCTATAAATTTATGTGATTATCACTGATAAAGTATTGCTAGGATTTTCATAAACGATTCCACAAGAACAGACCAAGAATTCCTGAAATATACACAGCATTAGAATACATTTAATTATCATAAAAAGCTATTGAGATTTTTTGTGTATTCCTTTTGTACAAATTCGCGCATCGTTCATCTGATTATTTGAAAACTTTGTTGTTTTCACGTCTGTAAAAGTTTCTTTCATAACACCACAATACGTGGAACATACGTAAGTCTATTTTTTCTGATAAAAAGGAATCCTATGTCCTTTTATGTATCTCTGACAAAAGACAAAATTTTATGATGATCAGTTAAATAGTTTAACCTGAAACACCAACCGGTAGAAACGAACCTAATACACCAATATTCCAATTGATTTAGAAAATAACATTATTGTCTAACTCAGGCACAATAACTACATTTAAAGGAAGATTTACTATACATCTTTTACTACTTAAATAACAACAATACAACCAAACCCTATGTAATTCACGTTACACGATTACCCAACTCTATGAACTTTAACGTTTTGAGCCATAAAAAATTGTGTTGAAATAGTAAAACTGAGTTCAATAAAGGCATACGAGCATATCTGCCGCACGCCGCGGGACCACCTACGATACGGTTTTATTATCGAGACAGAACGAGATCGCTTTGACCGCAATAAGACTGAAATATATGACAAAAGTGGCTAAAAAAATTACGTCAAGAATTTTTTCTCCTCTCATTTTTTTATGTTTAAGCCGAGTGAAGAAGCAGTTCGGCTACCTGATGGTAGTCACAGCTGCCTATGAAATTTGCAACGCCAAAGGAGTCGCCAATGCTCTCCAAGGCTATGACGGAAAATATGTGATTTACGATGCAGTCCACACACTGCGAGACAAGGTGAGAGTCTCGTGTCGCCGAGCTCATAGGAAGCTGCAACTTTTTGAGAACCCCCAGGCCCCGAGGACATGCCGTCAGAGGCACCGCAATAGGATGGGAAAGATGAGGTAAGTAAATAGGTAAAGGTATCAGATATCTCGCCTGCCTCTTCGTTTAGGCTAATGCAAAAAAAAAACACGTTAAGCTTATACATATAAACAAACACCATTATACAATTTCAAATTATTATGGCAATGTGTAACTTAAAAGAAAACAAATATTATTTCTTGTTTTTTGGTATGAAACGCTAAAAATACACATCCAAGGCGCGCTACTTCTTCCCTACCTTTGAACATGTCATACTTCAAACATTTATCTACGCAAAGATACGTATGAAATACGAAAGTCATTACTTGGCGATAAAAAGGCGTGTGGTACGTAAAATACGAACAGAAATGTAACAGTAATTTATTCAATTCGTTCGCATAATGTCCCGGATTCGGGCTAAGGGATGCTTCAAAGCTAACTACGGGTCTATCCTGATTTATCGATAAGGAATCGGCAAAACGTTCTGATTTACGTTAGAGACAACATATTATTACAATAAAAACTAATAAAAGACATTTAAAAAAAAGAAAAGAGACCGAGAGATTTAAAGTTGATAAATGTTTTCGTAATCTACGTAAAAAACCTATACCAGTATACAGGATTACACACCAGGATTTTCTGTTGCGGGGATGCCAGGAATACACACAATGACAAGTACTAAAACACCCAACAACAGACCCAGAAAAATATCTTAACTCATAATTTAGATTTTACCTGCTTGAAATCTAATTCAGAAATTCTATGCATCCAACCGCTACAGAAGCTAATGCTATGCCGGCCGTCAATATTGTAATAACATGTACTTGGCACAATATGATAAACTAACTCTTTTAAATATTGAACGACGCCGCAGAGATATAGGGATGAATGAGTTGGTGACATGTTATGAGCATAAACCGTAAACGCATCGACATATGAGGGGAGTCCCATCAAGCTAACTAATTTGGTTAATGTTAATGATCAAAATTTGTGCCAGGAACATTTTCGCTAGCTCTAATATATGGAACTGACTCGTCGGATTTCAGTCGGAAATGGGTTTAAACGTTTTGCACGTTAGGCTCATTAATCTTGGCCAGTTTATCTTGGAGAGAAAGCAATTTAGTCACTTTGTTACGGATAGGTGTGTTTCCTAGTTAACGTTTTGTCAATTCCGTTTGTTCGGTGCAATTCCGCTTCGGTTTTGGAACGCTAAATAGTCCTGCTATGCACTTATTGCATTCCTCATTAATGGTTGTAAATTAATAAATATATTCTTATTTAATTTTCTAATACATAACAATAAACAGAAAAATTATAAATTTTTAAAAAAAAACCTCTTTTCTTTTACGTGTTTCATCATAAGATTATAATTACTCATAGTCTTAATATATTAATTCAATTCTATTTGATGATGACTTGGGTATCCTGCAATACATAAATTATGTCTTTGCAATATAATTTAAGTAAGATTTTCGTAAGAGAATTTCAAAATTTTAATTAATCGACCTGTGGTAGTTGCTGATGATCTTCAAACGATTAGAAACCTTTTCTAGCTCATATATCATCATAGCTAGCATAATCATATCATATAACACTTTAGATTGAATCATTTTTTCAAACAAAAAAACTAAATTGAAATGGTTCATCAGTTCGGGAGCTACAATGCCAGATACAAACACACAAATACACCGATAGACACGTCAAACGTATATCCCCTGGGGGATACAAATGAAATAGAGGTAGAATATTAAATATTTTACATTATCATTTGAACAGAGTATGCATTATTTTGTTTATTTATCTACATTGTACAACTTCATAACTAATATGGCATGAAACTATTATCGTAACACATTTCTATAAAAGTGCTCGATCAAAATATTAAATTTTCATGAGAGGGTGAAAACGCGACATGATTATTATATTTGTATTATATTTGTAGCGTGACTGAAGTATGAACATAACCATTACACCCACAAAAGGTGCAATGTTCTGTACATTGACCCGGTCTAGCAGGTGCCACGTCGTCACTATTAGAAGCCATAGACACATTACAAAGTTACTCGATCACATGTGTACACAACTACCTATAAATCTAAACAATCTGTATGGACTTAAATGTAGAGCTTAAAAAGAAATATAATTTTTTGTTAGGTGCAATTCTTCGTAAAAGCATTAAATCTTTGTCCTGTCTAGATATTTGTCCGCCTGTAAATATGATTACAATGCCTAATTTCCTCCATGCATTTTTTTTATTCCTCAACCATAGATTTTCTACAATCCTATACTACTTCTGTTTTTAAAAAAATCAAATGTAGAAAACCTCCGACATTAAAACACATCTTAAAAGTAAAAAAATATTCTCATTTGACATTTCTGCTCCGTGTTATAAGTATACGAGTACAGCTATCGTCTGTTCATTAAGACCATTCTAATGAACCCAAACACAACCGCTCTGCTGTAACTTGATGAAGAATTTGGTATCCGGCAGATGATGGTCCAGCATCAGATCGATCAGAATACCTTTCGAATGGACTTGTAGAAGTTGCTCACACCACTTCATCAATGAATAATGAGCTGCTATTCGTACCAAAGGTTTTTTGTCAGAAGTTATAAAAACCAGTGCTGATTTGAAAAACTTCAGCACCAGTTCTAATATACATAGTAGGTATTCTTCGAACTATTAGTACTACAAAAATGAACTATTCTCCCAAGCAGCACAAACAGTAACTTGTTTTACATAATACGAAATACAATATTCTAGGCGATAGTCATTGCTTACCACATCTTTTACGATTTACCGTCAATAGGCTGGTCTCTAAAGGAATTTGTTTCGCCAACTTCATTGCTTACAACAATTGATTTACAATTGTTGGACCAATGTAAGCATATTTATTACTTACTGACTTCTTCCCGCGACTCCGCGCGTGGGCTGCAATTAATGCGACAGCGTTGTCTCAATTAGCTGAATAAATTACCTGTAATAAAATATTAGATATTTGAAAATCAGTAATGGGACAGCCAAACCATTAGAGTCGCTAGTGCGTAATTAGTTACACGATACGATTTAAAGACAAGTTTATTATAAAAATTCACATGCAAATATATATTTTAGGTATAATATGTAAAAGTGTAAAATGTAAAAATGTAAAAGTGTAAAAGGTATAATATGTAAAAGTAACTAAAAATTAATTTCCACATTTTTAATTATATTATTGACGTATTTATAATGAGTTATGAAAATTTATAATTAAAGAACTTATTTATCATATTCATATTTTTGCAGTTATTAAAAGTACTGAGATCTTCCTTCAATGGTATATGGAAAATTCTGTGATGTATTTACTCCAATCCACTCAATTTTTTTTATACTTATCTCACATCTTATTTATCTTGTGGTTATTTCTTCGATGAACATTATATCGACACGTCAAGTTTATAGATACTAGAAGTAGATAGTAAAACCACATTAACACAAGCATAGCAATTTTAAGAGCTCCGCGCTCAATTTAAAAGGCTTTGTAACGAAACTTCGTAAAAGGGAATCGCACTTCATAGTTAAACACACATACTAGGCTCTAATGAGCGACTGATGAGTTCACTTAGAGCCTAATTTTCCGCCTCTCTTTTCTCTCAATAAGTGTATATATCTTGTTCCAGACTCGTTCTATTAGATTGGAACACACTATGGGAGATGCGACTGCGAGAGCTCGGCGTCTAGTCGCAACGACAGTCGATATAAATCATACATTTTGTTAAAAGCTTGGCGTCGAGTTGCAGAGTCGCAACAACAGAATACTAAAAGCGTAGCTTATCCCTGCGACAAAATGGTGCACGATAGTCACATGCGACAAGTCAGAGTCAGTCCAATTGCTTATGCTTTCGCCTTCATATGACAAGCACAAAGCAAGTGCAAAGGCTCGTTATATACTCACAAGATCAACCTGGAACCAAAAAGACCTGGAATACTCAAATAAAATGGTCGCTTTCTGCACGACGTCTGTGGTAACGACTTATCGTAGACGCAAATGTCTAGTTACAGCGACAAAACGCACAACGCAAACGTAGTAGAGAGACGTAGAGTTTTCCTACAACTTGTTGCAGCGACAAGATGTAGCGAAAAGACACAATTGCGCTGATACTTAGCCACAATATTTTGTAGCTGTGAGCCACACTGACTATTTGTTTCTCACGCTAACACCCGCCCACTGCAGTGCACTGTTTGCGAAGTGTCGTGTCCAAACCTGCGACCTGCTAATAATGTTATATTATTCAAAAACTCACGCCTGTGCCTTTAGAAAGTTGTTCACCGCTACCTGTCAATATTTGTCTAGGTTTGCTGACAAATACTATTGAACACAAGTAACGAATAGATAAACATTATCAGTGCCGGTATTTGCGTACAAAAGATTGAAATTAGTAGTTTACAGATTGAAGAGAATGAATTATTTAATTCGTAAAATATTGTTGCATAAATATCCTAATAAATGCTTTGACAGCTTTGTTTATTAATAGTATTTTCAGTGTTAACTAAACGAAAACCCTCCCTAGTGAGATATTGCTGAAACCTTTTAAACCCCTGACGATAAAAAAGAGGTAGGTATTATAAGTGTGACGTGTGTACCTATGTAAACATCTGTATGTTTGTATGTGGCAATGTAGCTCCTGAATGGATTAGTGGTTTTTATTATTAATGGTTTAATGTATAATATTTCTGGAGACAAACGAAACTAACGTATGGAGCACCCGTATGGATTTTCTTGCCGTTTCTTCTCATAACTAAATATTTTTCATGTAATTTTATGTTGTGGTAGTTGACGTTCGAAAAGAATTCTATATGAGTTTACTCTGAATAAATGATTTTGAATGATTAACTACTTAACGAGCCCGGACTACGAAAAAATGTATAAAATCAATGCTTCTTAATCTTGCATCGTGAACGATACAAGCTATGCGCTTCATTAGCTAGTACAACATGTTCATCTATATTTGTTTTAAAAGAAAAAATTGACTGACATATCAACGTATATGCATATACGACTGGCCCTAGCAACTTGAACATACATAAACTCATTCTGGATATACATAAACATCAGTTCCTTAT